>CM034148.1:465222436-465227436 GCA_019776745.2 Taxus chinensis
ATCACACATTTACACATGCACATGCATGGACACAAACGTAGTGACACACAAACAATTAGACACACACTCATGCACTCACACACGCACACGCACACGCACATGGACACGCACACACACACGCACTCACTCTCACACTCACACAAACGCATACAAACATGCACACACACACGCACACCCACACACACGCATGTCAACGCAGACACGTGCACATACACATGCATGCATACACATAGACCCATACCAATACACACACAGTTGCACATGCACACACACACACACATACACTTACAAACACACATACATAAACACACACACACACACACACACACACACACACACACACACACACACACACTCACACGCACACATAAATACACACACACACACAGACACACACACGCACGCACATACACGCACACTCACACACACACACACACGCACGCACATACACGCACACTCACACACACACGCACACACACCCATACCCACACATGCAAACGCGCTCTTACATGCAAACACGTACACGCACACGCACATGCACACGCACAGTCTAACGCACACATAAACATGCAGACATAGACACACACACACGCACACACAGATGCACACAAACGCACATGCAATTACACACGCGCATACACACCCACACCCACATGAACACACATGTGCACAAACACACCTACGTGCATGCGCACGCGCACAAGCACACACACGCACACGCACACACACAAGCGCACTAGCACACGCACATACACACATGCACACGCACACACACAGATGCACACCCACACACACGCATGCCGACACACACACGCACACATACGGAAGCACGCACACACAAATACATATACCCCCACACACACACTCGCACACGCACACACACACACACACACATACACTTACATACACATAAACTCACATGCACACATACAATTACGCGCACACATACATAAAGACACACACGCACGCACGCACGCACATACACACACACTCACACACACACGCACACACACCCATATCCACACACGCAAACACGTAAACACGCAGACGCACACACACACACGCATAGTCTAACGCACATGCACACACACACACACACACGCACACACAAACACACAAACGCACATGCACACGCACAAAGATATACACACACATGGACGTACAGGCAGACACATACACACACGTGCACACACACACACACATGTACAGGCACACACATAAACACATACGGCGCACCCCCACACACACACACACACGCACATGCACACGAAAATGCACACGCACACGCATATATAAACGCACATGGATGAAAACGCTCGCACACACACACACACACACACACACACACACACACACACCCATGCCCAAATGCACATGCACACGCACACGCACACGCACACGCATACATACGCACATGCACACGTGCTCACACAAGCACACACAAAAACACACACACATGCACGCACACACACATGCAGACGCACACACGCACGGACACACACGCGCGCGCACACACACACACACACACACACACGTACACACGCGCTCACACACACACATGTACACACACACACACACACGTACACACGCGCTCACACAAATGCACACACACACACACACACACACACACACACACACACACACACACATGCACACGCACACGTACACGCACATGCACACACACATTTACACATGCACACGCATGGACACAAACGCCGTAACAAACACACATGCACCCACACACGCACATGCACTCGCACACACTCATACACTCACACTCACATGGACACGCACACGCACACGCAGAAACACATTTACACATGCACACGCATAGACACAAACGTAGTAACACACACACAATTACACACACACACATGCACCCACACACGCACACGCACATGCAAAGGCACACGCACTCGCACACACTCACACACAAGCACATACACACGCATACACACAGGCATGCGCATGCAGATGCACATGCTACCACGGACACACACACACACACACACACACACACCCACACCAAAATGCCCATGCACACACACACGCACAAACGCACACGCACGCACACACACACACACACGCTCACACAAATGCACAAAAACACACACACACGCACACACATACACACATACACACACGCTCACACAAACCCACACAAACACACACACACACACACACGCACGCACACGCACACGCACACGCACACGCACACGCACACGAATGGACACAAACGCACAAACACAATTACACACACACATGCACCCACACATGCACACACACATGCAAACGCACACGCACTTGCACACGCTCACACACACACACGCACATGCATATGCACATGCACACAAGTGCACACACACACACGAACACGGACATGCCCACACACATGCACACGCACACACACACATGCACACGCACACGCACACCCACATGCACGCGCATAAATGTGTAAAAACATGCACACACGCACACCCACAGACACACATGTCAATGCAGATGCGCGCACATACACGCGAACGCACACACACAAACCCATACCAACAAACACACACTAGCACACACACACACACACACACACACACACACACACACACACACACACACACACACACACACACACATGCGCGCGCGCGCGCCCGCGCGCACGCACACACACTTACATTGGCACACAGACGCACACGCATGTAAATACATGCAGATGCACATGCTCACGCAAACACACAAGCACACGCACACACACACACACATGTACATGCACACGCACCATACGCACACATGCAAACACGCTCGTACACGCACACGAACACGCACACTCACACGCACACGCACACGAACACGCGCACGCGTACATGCACAAACATGCATGGATACGAACACACATACACACGCATACGCACACGAACATGCACATGTACACAAACATGCACACGTGCAAACGCACAAGCACATGCACAAGCACATGCACAAGAACATGCACATGCACACGTGCAAAGGCACACGCACATGCACACGTGCAAAGGCACACGCACATGCACATGCACATGCACACGCACACACACATGCAAACGCACACGCACACACACACACACACACACGAGGCACACACACACACACACGCGCACGCGCACACGCACATGCACATGCACACACACACACACACACACACACACATGCACAGGCACACGCACATGCACACATACACATGCACGTACGCACGCACCTTTACGCACACATACGTGACTTTATAGACACACAAACGCTCACACATGCACACACACACACACGCACATAGATGTTCAAGCTTGAAAACTTACCCGCACACACAAACACACATGCACGTGCGCACACACACACGCCCACACACACACACACACATACACACACGCACGCGCGCCCGCCCGTACGCATGCACGGACACAAAAACAAACACGCACGTGAGGACATATGCACACAATCACACGCACGCGCACGCACACACACATGCTGACATGCACACGCACACGCACGCCCATAGGAACACGCACATGCACATGCACGCACACACTCACATGCACACGCACACGCACACGCAAACGCACATGCAAATGGACAGACACACACACACACACACGATCATCCACACGCGCACACAGACAAGCACACACACACACTTACATGAGCACACAGACGCACACGCACGCACACACACGACAAATACATGCACACGCACGTAAATACACGCACACGCACGCACAGGCACATGCTCACGCAAACACATAAGCACATGCACACACACAAGCACATGCACACACGATAATGCACATGCACATGCACACACGCATACACATACGCACACACACATGCACACACACGCGCACACACACATGCACATGCACACACATATGTTAATGCATGCGGATGCACACACTCGAACACGGACACGAACACACATACACATGCATACACGCACACCAACATGCACACGTGCAAATGCACACGCACACGCACACACACACGCACATACACGAACACGCACACACAAATCTACATGCACATGCACATGCACACACACACACACACATACACGCGCACGCACACACGTACCCCTGCACACACATATGTGACTGTACAGACACACAAACGCACACACACGCGCACACACACACGTGCACATAGATGTTCAAGCTTGAAAACTTACCTAAACACACAAACACACACGCACGTGCACACACACACGCGCGCGCGCGTGCGCGCGCACGCACACGCACACAAAAATGCTCACACACATGAGGACATATGCACTCAAGCATGCGCGCACACACCCACACACACACGAGAACATGCACATAGACATACACGCACACAGGCCTACACAAACACAGGCACACACCACACGCACATGCACAACACACACTCACACGCACACACACGCACATTCACACACACACGCAAACACACACGTAAATGCACACACACATGCACACATACATGATCATCCACACGCACAAAGACACACGCACACAAACACACTTAAATGTACACACAGACGCACACGCACACGCACACACACGTACACGCATGCACGCACTCACTTAAACACACATGCACATGCACATACATACATGATCATCCACACGCACAAAGATGAGCACGCAAACACACTTAAATGTACACACAGAAGCACACATACACGCACACACACGTACATGCACACACGCACTCACATAAACACACATGCACATGCACATACATACACACACGCCTATGCACACATGCACACAGGCACATGCACATGCACACACACGAACACACACACACAAACACACACACACACATACACACACACACATGCACGCACACATCCACACGCACACACACATTCACACGCACACGCACATGCACATGAACACACAGGCACACGCACCCACAAACGCACAGGCACACGCACATTCACATGAACACATAGGCACATGCACCCACAAACGCACAGGCACACGCACATGCACATGCACACG
>CM034148.1:465229936-465497436 GCA_019776745.2 Taxus chinensis
CATACCCCACATACAGCGCGTGCCGACACACACGCACACACACATGCAAGAAAACATGCACATAGACACATACCCACACACACACACTGCACACACGCACAGGCACACACACACACTCTCACACACACGCGCATACACTGAACATGCACACACACACGCACATGCACACACGCAATTACGTGCACACAGCCACACCAGACACCTACACGCATACGCACATGGACATGCTCACGCACATGTACACATGCACAATGCACGCACACGCACTATGTACACACGCAAACATGTAAACACGCACACGCACACAAACACGCACATAGAATAACGCACATGCAAACACGCACATGCACGCACGCACGTGAGGACATATGCACAGAAAGCGCGTGCACACGACACATGCACATGCACATGTACACACACACACGCATGCACATGCACAGAAATATACACACACATGCACATGCACAGGCACACGCACATGCACACGCACACATGCAAACGCACATGCACACACATGCACATACACGACTCATCACACACACACATAGATGAGCATGCAAACACATGGATGTAAATGCAACACATATATACACATGCACGTAAATTACACATGTTGTTACAAATCAGCAGCACCCCCTGGATGTAAATCAAGTTTCTAAGTTGATGTTTCAGGCATCTAGTGTGATTGCACAACATTGAAACCTCTGTCCAAGTGTGGGACTTGTAAAATGAGAGAGGAATCTCCAGATTAGAGGCTGGTTCCTCAAACTCCTATGATCAGATCTATTATTTTCACAATTGCAGAGGTTTGAATCCTAATCCTACTCTAGATTCCAAGGAGACAGAGATAGAAAGTGCAAAAATTGAAACTAAACTAATAGGTGATACACCAAAGGAGTGGTGAACACTTCTTGTTCATAGCAAATTGACACAATTTCATGAAATGCAACATGAAACATCATACACAGGCTGATAAGAATATAATTAGAGGTCTGAAATGAAGCAAGACAATACAAACAAAGGACTGAAAATTGATCACAGAGTCAGCACTATCATTTTCACTGTCAAAATCCTTGCATTTGCAACATCAAAGAGGTATAAACCTGTTACAATCATGAAGAAGGTATGATACTTGAAAAAATCACTTGTTGAAGGTGAAAGAAGAAGCTTGCTATCCAAAAAAAAATGTTCAACCCTAAAAAAATGAGCCAAATCTAGCTTTTACACTGCATGGGTCAAGCCTAGGAGAGAAAAAATCGTGTAAAAAACATGGGAGGCATTCCCCATCGAATGAATATGCATTAAAATAGCATGGGCATCCTTACATACACATACCCTGACATTTTTGGCCATGCTGAAGAAGAATGCAACCCATTTTACATTAAAATTGGTTGTTGAAACGTCATTTCTGGCCATTACCACGTGCCTTAGATGTTTCTTGATTTTATCTCTCCAAACTGAACCAAAATGAAAAATTGACCCTAAAATCATGTAGATAATTTCACCAGCTTTCCATTGATATAAATAACTTGAAAATCCGAGCTCTGGATCGAAAGATATGGCGATTTGAAAATTTAGGGCAAAAACAAGCCAAAATCGGATCGGCGGGCAAAAAGTTTGAATTTTTACCCGTTTAGTCTTTGGAAAAAATTTCAAATTTTCCCCATGCTCTGCCACTCTAGGTGCCATGTGGTGGCGTCCTGATTGGCTACAGGGCCTTCTAGGGGAAAATTTCCCACAAAAACTCCGCCGAGCCATAACTTGAAAAATACGTGGAGTTAGGAGGAAAACTTTACCTTTCTGGAAAGCTAAGAAAGAGCTTTATCCAATGGTGCCATTTCTAGAAGATATTTGAGTGCCTGAAAAGAAAAATTTTATGTTTAAGGCACAAGAGAAGGAAAGATGACAAGGAGTTAGCTACAAAAATGAGTAGGGGGCACATTTTTGGGTAACAATTTTGGCAACTCAGAGGGGTCATCTACCTGCTGGATGAAGTTACCAGTTGCCTAAAGCAATCCATTGGGCATGGAGTCACCTAAAATTCTTCTGTTTAGATACCCCAAATGACTTAGAACATTGCAAGGAGGAAGGTGGAATATCACATGATGGAAGCAAGGCCTGCAAACACATTCTCCAGGAACAAAAAGCCTATGCCAAAGCACTTAGGGAAAGTAAAACTAACCTACAACAAAACAATGTGCACAAGCACTTGGTGGAATGAAAACCTAAGCTAATATTTACAAGGTGGAGAATTTCCCTTTAGTAGCAATGCTTTAGATAGATTCCATCAACTGGAATCTGTAGTTTCTTGCACAATCCAATGAAGACAATTGGAAGGCATTGTTGTCCTTACACTTTGTGACCATGTATGGGCCACTCCAAATGGCATCAAATTTTGAATGCCTTCCCGGTTTTACTCTATCTACATCCCATTTTAACACTAGATCTCTAACTTGGAAATATCTACTCTTGGCCTTCCTTTCAAAGGTCTTTTTGATCAAATCTTGATCCTTCTCCATTACTTGGGATGCTTGATCTTTGATCTCTTGGAGCTCCATCAATTCTGCATATCTGACTTCCATGGGCTCAAACTCCAACAACTCCAATTGTTTCATGAGTTCCAATGTTGGCAACTCAAGTGACATGGGCAAGATTACCTCTCTTCCATAAACAAGCCTGAACGGAGAGTTACCTGTGGATCTCTTTGGAGTTATCCTATCAGCCCATAAGGCTGATTTCAGTTTGGTATGCCAAGAACTCTGATTCTCATCAAGAGTCCTCCTAATGATTCTCAACAAGTTCTTGTTTGTAGATTCAGCCTGGCCATTACCCTGAGGGTAGTAGTTTGATGAAGTACTTAGGTAGATCTCGTTCTTGACAGCTAACTCAGTCACCTTGGATCCAATGAATGCTAATGCATTATCTGAGATTATTGTAACATATATGCCAAATCTGGTTACTATACCCTTCATAGAAGTCTAAGATGCTAGACTCATTTACTTCCTTGAGTGCTACTACTTCAGTCTAGTTGATGAAGTAGTCTGTGGCTGTCAAAATCCACTTATGCCCTTAGCTTGAATTGGGATTAATGACTCCAATGAAGTCCAAACCCCATTGCATGAATGGCTGGTCAACTGAAATTGGATGCAATGGAAGGGCAGCAAGCCTCTCTTTACCTGTGAAGAATGCACAATTCTTGCACCTTTTGATCCACGCAAAGTCAATCACTGAAAATCTTGGGCCAATAATAACTAGCCTTCATGATTTTTAGAGCTGTCACTCTTGGTGCAAAATGACCACCAGCTGGTCCACCATGGAACTCTTCCAACACCCTATGAATCTGATTTGTGCTAATGCATCTCAGTAACACTCCATTCACATCTTTCTTGAACAAAACACCGTCTACTATGGCATATGGGACAGCCTACAATCTGAAGTGTCTTCTTTGGGTTTTGTTCATCTCTGGAGGGCATAGGCTTGTCCTTAGGAAGTGCATTATACCTTGGGTCTAGCAAGGAGTGGGGATAGCATTATCCTCTTCTTGAGTGCTACCTTGCACATGGCTGTCTTGAACTGTCAAAACAGCCTCTTCTTTATTACATACTCCTTTTTGCTTGTCTAGAATTAGCTGCTCACACAATCCTTTTCCTCTTACCAGCTTGGTGACCTTGATCTCAATGTCATACTCCATGACACGAGTGATCCAACCTACCCTTTTCTCATTCAAATCCTTGTTTAGGAGGAAGTCCTTTACTCCCGCATGAGAGACCAACAACTGAACCTTGTTGTTTGAGACTAGATGCTTGAATTTCTTCAAGCTTCTGATTACTACAAGTACATGTTTCTCAATAAAAGAATATCTCACCTCATAGTCATCTAGGATTTGGCTGAAGAAAGCAATTGGTTGCTCATCATTGTCCTTGTTATCCTGTACCAAAATGGCAGAAATGGTATCATTACCCCTAAATGCATAGAGGATGAAATCCTTGGAGAAGTCTGGGTTGATGAGAGTTGGTGCTTGAGAGATGGCTTCTTTGATTGCTTTAAAATTCTCCTTTCCTTCTGCTGTCCATTTGAAAGCCATGCTTTTCTTCAACATCTTGGTGATAGGTTTGACAAGGGATGCAAAATCTGGGACAAACCTCCAAACAAAATTTATTCTCCCCAAGAAACTCTGAAGTGCCTTCTTGTGGCTTGGCAATGGTAGTGCTCTTATGGCTTCAACTCTCTCTAGATCAATTGCTAATCCTTCTTTAGAGACAATATGGCCAAGGAGCTTTCCTTCATGTGGTAGGAAGATACACTTCTTAGGATTCAAAGACACTCCAAATCTCCTGCACCTTTGGAAGACTTGTCTCAAATGAGAGAGGTGGTCACCTGCATTCTTTAAAAAAATAGTGATATCATCAAGATATATCAGCACCATGTTGTTAATCAAACCTTTGAACGCCATGTCCATTGCTCTTTGGAAGGTAGCTCCAGTGTTGGACAGCCCAAATGGCATTTTCCTGTATGCATAAGTTCCCCATTTGGTTGTGAAGGCTATCTTGAAATGATCTTCTTCCTTCACCATAATTTGATTGTACCCTGAGTAGCCATCAAGCAATGAAAACCTTTCGGAGCCAGCAACAACTTGTAAAATCTGCTCCATAGAAGGAAGTGGGTAATGGTCCTTGAGAGATGCTCTATTTAAATCTCTGAAATCAATGCACAATCTGATCTCTCCACTCTTCTTTCTGTCTGGAACTAAGTTGGCAACCCAACTAGAATGCTTGATTGGGAATATGATTCTTGACTCAATCAACTTGTTTAATTCCTTCCTCATGAGAGGTTCCATGTGTTGATTGACTAGCCTTTGTTTCTGCCTGATGGGATTAGTATTTGGATCTAACTCAATACTGTGCTGAGCTAACTTAGGATTGAAACCTTTCAAATCTTCGTAGCTCCAAGCAAACACATCAGGGAACTCTTGACACAGTTGTATGAACTCATACCTTTCTTGTTGAGTTGTCATCTTTCCAATTTGCAATGGTTTGTTCTCTTCCACTGTAACGCCTTGATTTTTGTAAGTTATCATGGTAATTACCTTTCATGATGTTGTAACTGCAGAAATGAAGATAAATATATTAAGACACATCTTTTGATCTTAGAGGAATGTGTTGCTGATTTGGACCCTTGTTTGCTGTAACTTGATACTTGGGACAGAAATTATTATTGCTTGTGTGATTGCTAATGAGACAACAGACTTGTCGTATGTTGTGGCCTTCTTATGATCGCTTTGTCGATTTACTTTTAAACCAGACTGAAGGTTGATATAAATGTTGCAGCACCTGATTTCAGGTATGAATATCTGGTACATAGATGCCAATGAAAAAGGTTCGATTCTCGAACCACACACCGTTGTAACGCTAGATAGTGTAAGATGATAAGGGCCTAGATGCAAGTGGCACAGGTATGTGGAACTTAGGATGAAATGTCCTGCTTAATGTTGAATATGACTGTCAGGCGGAAGGACTTGATATGGAAACTAGTTAATTAAATATTAGGGGATTAAACCCTAACCTACCCCTAAGTTTTATCTTATACCCTAACTACTATCCTATATGGATTTTAGATTTCATAAGGGAGAAAATAGATATAAATTCCATTAACCTATGAACTAGGTGAATGACCTAGATATGGACTATTAAAATCCTAAACTAATCCTAACCTAAGGAAGCGGATGCATAGACCCATGTGGATGGGAAGGATAAGGAGGGAACAAAAAAAATTTGGAGGCGTCCAACTAGCTTAGAAATTAAATGGAATTTATATGCAAATTTGAAATTTAGAAACTCACCAACTCGAGTCTGCGGTGGCATGAGGAATGAGGAAAGGCAATGCAATCAATGCACTAATTATCTTGGTCTTAGCGACCAGCTCTCCTTGGAAAGAGGATAGAGGAAAAAGGAAAATTGTTTATTGTTGTGTGCATTTGGATTTTAGTTGCTCTGCATTTTATTTCTCCCTGGTTCTGTTGAACCAGCTGTGTTTTGATTATTATCTCTATTCTTTGGAAAAACAAAGGCTATTCTTGAGTCTGTGGAAGTTAGTGACTGGTTGGGAAGCCTGGCCGAGGATGTTGTGGAGAGAAACAACTCCAATGGGCACGGTTTTCTTCGAGCCACAAGAAAAATTAACAAGCATGTTAAGCCCTTCTCCTTAAACCACTTTCTTTTTCTTAATAGTCTCATTAAAACAACCCTGCTCTTATGATGGGGATTTTGGTTATTTGATTTGGCTGTTACGTTGAGATGATTTCGAGTTGAGTTGTTTTCTTTTGCTATACGCGGCTTAAGCATTCTTTGCATACTGAGTAAGTTGAATACACTATCCTTGTTGTGTGGTTTGTTTCGACAGTGTTGGGTATTCGCTTTATTACCATTTTAGGTTGTGCTAATAAATACATTAGGTAAATGAATATCACTTCTGAGTTCTGACCATTCTTGTGAAAATGAAAAAATGAGATGATTTGTTTGTCTGGTTGAATTGTCCTTAAAAGAATGAACACGACTTGGGTATTCTCAGGTGTTTGAAGAAAATTATTGTTCTTCTTATTGAAATCATTAATGAATAATGTTTTCTCTTTACTACTTTGAAATCTGAAGGTGATGGAAAAGAGGATTTTATTGTGCATTTTGGATGCGGTTTGATCTTCTAGTCTAAACTGTCATCATGAAAATGAATATGGCTTAGTGTTTCTATGTAAATGATTGAATCAAATGAGATTTGGCTTGCTGTTGAGATTTTTTTGACTGTACCTTGCTTGTGCATCTATTACCCTATGCAGGTTTGCATTGATAAAGGCATTGTTATGCAAATATTGTATTTCTGAGTTTAGTGTGTGGAAACGTTTGGGAAAAACAAAGCTGTGGTGATATAATTAGACTATTGTGCGAGTTATAATTCCTTGATGTTTTTCATTGCATAAAACACGGGTTCCCTGGGACAATAAGGTTATTGTAGCATCTTACTTTGATGTACTAATTTGATGTGGTATTCTGCCTGCTGGTTCTTGGTATTCATATAGGACTGTTTGGAAGGAAGTTTTAATCTAACGAGGAACAAAAAATTAGTCTATATAATAGACTGAGTAGAGCATGCAAATTATATTGTGTCTTGTTGAACTCAAGGATAAATATATATATTTTTAAGGATTGTGGGCCTTTCATCATTTTCATTAAGAACAAAATATGAATGGAATTATTCTTTGTTGTTGGAAAGTGAAAACTCTCATTACTAGGATGAAAGTGTAATTGGTTGTAGTCGTTGTACACTCTTGCATGTTATAAAGATGTGAATGTCTGTAGAGTGAAATGTTTAAAAGGAAATGATTGCGTTAGAGGTTCTTTTTGTACTAATTTTTATAGACCAGTTGTAATGAACTCTGGTCAACTTTTTGGAAAGGTAATAGTAGTTTTCAATTACTGAATATACTACTCTGAATGAATTATACTATTGGAGTATGTATGCTCTAAATAAGAGGTATTTGGATAGACAGTAAGAAGAGGTGATATGATCTTGCTCCCTTATATTCGATTATTGATTTTCGTTTATTTCTCTTTGGACTGTTATCATTGATTGATATCACGTTTGGATTAAAAACTTCTAGTACAACTATGAGCAAAAGAAAGAGAGTGTGAATGGATAATTTGAATTAATGATCATTTTTCTCTCATACAATTGGAAATTTATAATTGTTATGGAACGAATTTCATACTACTTGGGTTAAGTATTTGTATTTAATTGTTGTTTGCTTATTCTCTTCAGCATTTGATTGCTTGAAATCAGATGAGTTGTATGAAGGAAGGGACAATAATTCGGTTTATATTTTAGTTAAGATCTATATTTTGAATTCACAAATATTGATAAGAGAATGGAATTGATAGCATTTATGTTAGAAAAGTAGTTGCATAGTTGTGTTTTTAGTTCTTACAAGATGTTTGTAATCTGGAACTGCTTGAAGGAAATTACTTCTTGTAATAATTATTTGGGAAAGAGGGCAAGTAATCGTTTATCTGATTAGGAGGGTTATTGGATGATTGAGTGATATTTTGTTCATCCTTTTTGGTATTTAATTCTTGAATGATTTTCATATTAACGTTTCATAAAAGCAAGGTTCTTTTATTGAGACAGTTAATTAAAAACACCTCATTTTAATGACAAGTGATTAATATGCTCAGTTCAATGAACAGACCCGTGAAAGTAATTTTGTAGATGAAACTTGAGTATAAATGAAGACATGGTTGTTTTCCGATACTTCTTTGATTAACTGAAGATGGATTGTATTGATAGCTATTACTCCTCCATGAAGAAATGGGAAAGGAAAAAGTTACATTCTTCTATCTTTATGAGTTGTAATGTTGTTTGATATAAACAAATTCTAGTCGTTTGGACTGGCAAATGTATATATCATAAAACTCTGATGGATGAAGCACAAGTAAAAGTGTGATATTTTAAATAACTGTATCAGTTTGATATTGTTGAATAAGTTTGAGAATATAACATTATTCCTTGACTTGGAATTATTCAAATGTTAATGGATTAATTTAAAAGGAAATAACATCCATTCTTTACTTGAATGCAGCTTTTACGTTGAAATGTGCAATTAGTTCATACTTGGGTTAATATGAATTTTGAATTGACATTAAAAAGATTTAGATAAACATGAAATCCTAATTGGAAGGTATTCAGTATTAGCCAAATTGAAAGCTTCCAAAGGGATATCAAATAACTTAGGGGCAGCTTTGAACCTTGTATTCAGACTCCGTTAAAAGCCTCGAATGTTTAAATTTAGAAAATGAAGATATGGCAAATCATATCTATTGTTAACAGACCTTAACTAAGTAAGCTTAAGGAGGATAAATGAATAAATTAATTTAGAATTAGACCTCATTTAAATGACGTCTAATAAGATGAATTTCTGAATTTTTTTACAGTTGTGGAAAACTTGGTTTAGTTTAATAGGTTAAACTTATTAAGTTTATCGATAATGGACTGATTAGTGCAAAGAATTAAGAAAGGAACCAAGAAGTGAATATGCAACCCTTCGGTATGAAGGAGGAGATGCGTATTAAGCTAGAAGATGGATTAAGTCTCTCTTAGATACATACAACTGTAACAAGAACAAGGATAAAGGATCATATCATGGTCTGTTGAAAGTTAATCTTAAATACTAAGATTATAACCAAATCACAATTGAGCTGGATGTGTACCCTCGATGAGAGGATTCACTCGTAGGACATTGAGATATGCCAGCTACAATATGGTGAAAAAACTCTTAAAATGAAGGTGGGGCCTTCATGAGTGACACAATGTTATAGCTGACATATTACAATGCCCTTCCTTAATTAAATGATCAAGTTTACATAAGCTGGATATAAGTTCTTGGTAGAGGGATAGGAATGTGATCACGTATACGGAGTGACTATTATCCAAAATGTAATCCCTAGTGCAATCTTATGGCTAAGATCCTCTCAGGAGATGAGTGTCGTATGTCAGATGCACAAGAGATTTTGGTTTTCATCCATGAAGTAACCTTCTAGGAGAAGAGGCATTCTATTAGATAGAGTCAATCTCCTATCAGCTTATGGTTGAAGTAGGTAAAGTTTGACCTCCTAACTAATGGAAGGAGGTGGATAGATTATGACCCATTAGGAGGTTAGGAGAAGGAAATTTTAGATAGATAGATCCTATAAAGCATGAATCAAGGACATTCCATATGGCAGTGTATGGCAGGAAAATCACAAAGGAAAATTTGAGGTCTAATCATTTTCACCAAAGACGAAGATGGGTAAAAAGTTTCAATAACATTTTTGGCCGACAAAATCATGCATAGTGCCTCAAGGTTGGGACTTTGTCCTAAATTTTCAAATCGCCATATCTTTCTATCCAGAGCTTAGGATATTCACTTTCATGAATATCAGTAATAGATATTCTGAACATAATCTACATCATTAAATACACTTTGATAAGTTTGGAGAAATGGGTAGCAAGAAACAATCTGGAAAATGTAATGGCTAGAATATGACGTGATCAACACTAGAATGCATAATGGGATCACATCTCTTCTAAGAGAAAAACATGAGGAAAATCATAGTGACAAAAGGCATAGATACAAGTCATAAGAGACACCCATGTTGTTTAAATAAATCTCTCACTCTCATAAAGTAGGGACATGGCTAAACATGAAACTATGTAAATATCAATCTCATTTACATTACTTGACCCATGGCATCTGTAGAAAGTGTGAGATTGAATGGCACATTTCCAAAGGGTGAGACACATATTACAATCACTATGATAGCAAGCTAAATGCATTACATGAGTTCAAACAAGTGTTTTTACAAACTAATAATGACTTGGTAACTTCATGATTGTAACAGGTTTCTAACTTTGATGTTGCAAGATGCAAGGATTCATTGACAGTGAAAATGTTACATTGCAGACTTTGTGATCAGTGTATGATGTGCATGTGTTTGTATATGTCTTGTGTGCTCATTTCAGATGTCTAATTACCTCTTGTTAGCCTGTGATCATGATTTTTCATGAAGCATTTCATGAAATGTGTGTGCAATGTGCATGAATTCCTGTATGTAACATCCCCATTTTAAGATACTAGAACAAGGGAAAAATATATATATATATATATTTTATACAACGTTCCCTGTTATGAATTATATAATTCAAACACACGTTCAAGTTTTAATAATTGTTCTCTGTCCAACTAATGCAGTTTGGATCACACAATTTCTTTTTAAAACCAATGTTCTCTGTTCACATATTTTACAATATGGAACACACATTCAGTGCCATTCAATCATATAACAGATACCATATGCTGCTGTAAATGACTCGAAGAACTACCGATCTCCCATTTTATGGCTCGGAGTTTCAGCGATCTCTCATTTCATGACTCGGTGACTTACCGATCCTTCATGTTAATTCATGCATTGTATAATGAATATACAGGGTTCTCTTACCATTTCTGGTTATCGAAGTGATCCATTTAAGAAGCCTATCTGAATATCTGTTACTGATATTCATCTGACATCCTGCATCTTAAACTAGGTGATTAGGACAACGCAACCAACACTTGCGATACTTTGGCCAAAGATTTTCACATGCTTTGCATGATCATATTCCTGGATGTGGTACACATCATTGGAATACATCCTTCATCTCACTTTCGTCTGTTATCTAGAATGGTCTTTCCTGGTCTCTTCTAGTCCTTCCGTTTAAGGTCAAGCTCTAACTCCAACTAGCAATATGAACGAGTATAGGAAGTTACTCATGGTAACTAAAGATACGCAGACATACGATGTCGTCCCTAGATGACTCCGTGTGTCTAGTTACCTTTAGTCCTCCAGAGTCACTCCGTATGCGTGATCACATTCCTATCCCCAGCCAAGAACTTAGTATCCAGCTTATGTAAACTTGATGATTTAATTCAGGAGGGCATTGTAATATGTCAGCTATAACATTGTGTCATCATGAAGGCCCCGCCTTCATGAAGACACCATATTGTAGCTGGCGTATGTCAATGTCCTATGGAATCCTCTCATCGAGGGTACACATCCAGCTCAATTGTGATTTGGTTATAATCTTAGTATTTAAGATCAACTTTCAGCAGCCATGCTGATCCTTAAACCTTGTTCTCGTTACAGTTGTATGCAGCTAAGAGAGACTTAATCTATCTTCTAGCTTAATACGCATCTCCTCCTTCATACCAAAGGATTGCATATTCTATTCTTGGTTCTTTTCTTAATCTTCGGACTAATCAGTCCATTATCGATAAACCTAATAAGTTTAACCTATTAAACTTAACCAAGTTTTTCCACAACTGTAAACAAATTCAGAATTCCATCTTATTAGACGCCATTTAAATGAGGTCTAATTCTAAATGAATTTATTCATTTATCCTCCTTAACCTTACTTAGTTAAGGTCTGTTAACAATAGATATGATTTCCCATATCTTTATTTTCTGAATTTAAACATTCGAGGCTATTAACGGAGTCCGAATACAAGGTTTGGCTGCCCCTAAGTTATTTGATATCCCTTAGCTTTCAAACTAATCCCGAATACCTTCCAATTAGGATTTCGTGTTTATCTAAATCTTTTTAATGTCAATTCAAAATTCATCTTAACCCAAGTATGAACTAATTGCACATTTCAACGTAAAAGTTGCATTCAGGTAAAGAATAGATGTTATTTCCTTTTAAATTCATCCATTAACATTTGAATAATTCCAAGTCAAGGAATAATGTTATATTCTCAAACTTATTCAACAATATCAAACTGATACAGTTATTGAAAATATCACACTTTTACTTGTATTCATCCATCAGATTTACAATCTATACATTTGCCAGTCCAAACGACTGGACTTGTTTATATCAAACAACATTACAACTCATAAAGATAGAAGAATGTAATTTCTTCCTTTCTCATTTCCTCGTAGAGGAGTAATAGCTATCAATACAATCCATCTTCAGTTAATCAAAAGAAGTATCAGAAAACAACCATGTCTTCATTTGTAATCAAGTTTCATCTGCAAAATTACTTGCACGGGTCAGTTCATTGAACTGAGCATATTAAGCACTTGTCTTTAAAATGAGGTGCTTTTAATTAACTGTCTCAATAAAAGAACCCTGCTTTTATGAAACGTTAATATGAACATCATTCCAGAATTAAATACCAAAAAGGATGAACAACATATCAACTTAATCATCTAATTACCATCCCAATCAGTCAAAGGATTACTATCCTCTTTCCGAATACTTATAACAAGAAGTAATTTCCTTCAAACATTTCCAGATTACAAATATCCATAAGAACTGAAAATACCATTATGCAACTGCTGTTCTAACATAATGCTATCAATTCCTTTCCCCTACATTAGTTAGAGGAAGATTCACAATTAGATTTTAAATAAAACTTCCAGCAGAACCATTTTCCTTTCCTTTCATACAACTTGTCTAATCTCAAACAATCAAACGCTGAAGAGAAAAGTAAACAACAATTTAAATACAAATGCTTAACCCAAGCAGTATGAAATTCATTCCATAACAATTATAGATTTCCAACTGTATGAGAGAAAATGATCATTAATTCAATTATCCATTCACACTCTCTTTCCTTTCCTCATAACTGTACTAGAAATTTTAATTCAAACGTGATATCAATCAATGATAACAATCCAAAGAGAAATGAACAAAAAACAATAATCGAATAAAAGGGAGAAAGATCATATCACCTCTTCTTACTGTCTATCCAAATACCTCTTATTTAGAGTAGACATACTCCAATAGTATAATTCATTCAGAGTAGTATATTCAGTAATTGAAATCTACTATTACCTTTCCAAAAAGTTGACCAGAGTTCATTGCAACTGGTCTATAAACATTAGTACCAAAAGAACCTATAAACGCAATCATTTCCCTTTAAACATTTCACTCTACAGACATTCACGTCTAGATATAGACAAGCAAGAATGCACATCTAGTTTTATCAGCTATCGTTTCATCAAAACCAGCATTTCAGCTAGACCTGAACAACATGAATGTACAGCCAGCTACAAAATTATGAGCTTCCTCATAATAAAAAAAAAGAATCACTTTCCAAACATTCAAAGTAAGAATTCCACTTCAGTTCATCCTTGATGAAAAAACAAGAAATCTAAAGGGCAGTTTGTATAGGTATACATTCACATATTTATGTAAATAATTCATCATCCAATCCAAAGAAGACTAAAATAGTGAACTCTAATCTATCTGGTAAATATCCAGATACTCAGTTCCAGAATCAAGAATTAATTCTTTTAAACAAAGTCTTTCATGGAATTCAACCAAACACGGATGCTTTTTAATCGTTTTAAAAAGGAAGTGAGAGTAAAACGATGAAACAAGCCCACTGTTCCAAGTATTTATATTCTATGCGCTGTATACTCTCAAGAAAATAACTCACCCAATAGTTCCATCTATTATTCTCACGGTTCTACAAAAACCATTCACGTACAACATTCAGAAAAACAATCTCCTTATCAGTATTGTTTACATAAGACCAAATCCATAATACACAATAAAATCCACTTACCATTAGCTTCAGATTTCCAACAGCAAAAGAGAAACTAGTTCCTTAATAGTTGTAGTAAGAAAAACACTCATTTTCTTCAAAACGCACAAGAATACTCAAGTCGTATTCACCCATATAATGACTGTTCAACCAGACATACAAAAAAAATCATCTCATCCTCTTATTTTCACAAGGATGCGCAGAACTCAGAATTGCTACACGCACAGCTAAAGTATTCATAAGCACAAACTCATAAAATAAAGAATGAATCCCCAATACTGTCGAAACGAATCCACTCAGCATGGGCAGTATATTTGACTCAATCATTATGCAAAGAATGCTCAAACCGCATACAACAAAAGAAAACGACTCAATCTCAAAATCATCTCAGCATAACAGCCAAATCAAATAACCAAAACCCCCATCATAAGAGTAGGGTTGTTTTAATGAGACGATTAAACAAAAGCAAGTGGTTTAAGGAGAAGGGCTTAACATGCCTGTTAATTTTTCTTGTGGCTCGAAGAAAACCGTGCCCACAGGAGCTATTCTTCTCTACGGAGACAACAGTAAAGCTTTCCAAACAGTCCCCTAACTTCCACAGGCTCCAAAAATAGCCTAGCTTCTCCAAGAATAGAGATAATAACCAAAAATAACAGCAGGTTCGACAGAACCATGGAAGAACAAAATGCAGAGCAACTAAAATCCGATTGCACACAATAACAAACAAATTTCTTTTTTCCTCTATCCTCTTTCCAAGGTGAGTTGGTCGCTAAGATCAATGTCATTGAATGCATTGAATGCATTACTTTTTCCTTTTTCCTCACACCACCGCCGACTCAAGTTGGCGAGTTTCTAATTTCAAATTTTTGCATGCAATCATGGTTTAGTTTCACAACTAGTTGGACACCTCCAACTTTCTCCATGTTCCCCCAAACTTGGCGCTGCAACCTGTAAGGACTGCCATTCATTGTCCTAATAAATTTCCAACCTTCCCTCCTTATCCTTTCCTTCCACATGGGTCCATGCGTCCCCTTTCTTAGGTTAGGATTAGTTTAGGATTTTAATAGTCCATATCTAGGTCATTCACCTAGTTCATAGGTTAATGGAATTTATATCTATTTTCTCCCTTATGAAATCTAAAATCCATATAGGATAGTAGTTAGGGTATAAGATAAAACTTAGGGGTAGGTTAGGGTTTAATCCCCTAATATTTAATTAACTAGTTTCCATATCAAGTCTTTCCGCCTGACAGTCATATTCAACATTAAGTAGGACATTTAGTCCTAAGTTCCACATACCTGTGCCACTTGCATCCAGGCCCTTATCGCCTTAAGCGGTCTAGCGTTACAACGGTGTGTGGTTTGAGAATCAAACCTTTTTCATTGGCATCTACGTACCAGATATTCATACCTGAAATCAGGTGCTGCAACATTTATATCAACCTTCAGTCTGGTTTAAAAGTAAATCAACAAGGCGATCATAAGAAGGCCACAGCATACCTTGGATCAATGGAATTGATTCAAGGTGTGCTGTCAATCAGTGAATAGAGTTCATCAAGCATACGACAAGTCTGTTGTCTCATTAGCAATCACACAAGCAATAATAACTTCTGTCCCAAGTATCAAGTTACAGCAAACAAGGGTCCAGATTAGCAACACATTCCTCTAAGATCAAAAGATGTGTCTTAACATATTTATCTTCATTTCAGCAGTTACAACATTATGAAAAGTAATTACCATGATAACTTACAAAAATCAAGGCGTTACATTCCTCCCTTCTTAAAGAATCATCGTCTCGATGATCAAATTAACCAATTCAAGGAGTTTCTAGGACAAAATTCAGTTATTGTCCTTCCATTCATAAGTTCATACCAAAAACAGATTCACTCTTTAAAACAGTGTTTTAAGATAACTATAAAATAGACCAATAATTGTCTAAATTTGGTAGAATTATCAGTTTTTTTAATTTCAATTTCGATCAAACAAGTATGGAAAAGTAGATCTCATTTCTTCGAGATTTTCCCAAGTTGCACTTTCTTCGCTAAACTGGTCCCACTGGACCTTACATTGATTCACTTCGCGATTTCTTAAGCACAACTAGTGAGTTCCCAGCACTCGAATGGGCTTAATCATGATTATTCCTGGGTCTTGGACCTGCAAGGAATTCCAATTCAGCACATGTGATAAATCTGTTATGTATTTCTTAAGCAAAGAAATATGAAAAACATCATGCATTTGTGATAAAGCAGGAGGTAATGCTAGACGATAAGCTACAGGGTTGATTATTTCAACAATTTCAAAAGGTCCCACGTAACGTGGCGACAACTTGGCAGCCTTGCCAAAAGTTATTGAGCTCTTTTTCGGCTTAACCCGAAGAAAGACCTTCTCACCAAGTTTATAATTCCTATCAACCTGCTTTAAGTCTGCATAACTCTTCTGCCTATTGGCAGCCTCCTTTAGATGTTCCCGAATCATTTTGATTTGTTGTTCCATTTCCTTGAGGATTTCTGGCCCAATTACCTCTCTATCCTCTACGCTGTCCCAACTAACAGGGGTTCTGCATTTTCTTCCATACAATGCTTGAAAGGGCGCAATTTTTAAAGAGGTGTGATATGTATTATTGTAGAAAAATTCAACCATCGGAAGGTATTCCTCCCATTTATACTACTGGTCCATGCAATACATTCTTAACATGTCCTCTAAAACTTGATTGACTCTCTCAGTCTGTCCATCCGTCTCCGGATGATATGCAGAGCTGAAGTTTAATTTAGTTCCCAAGGCCGCATTAAGCGTTTGCCAAAACCTTGATGTCATCCTCGGATCTCTGTCTGATATGATCAATTCGGGTATTCCATGCAATCTGAAAATTTCATGTACAAATCTTCTTGCTAACACTGGTGCATCGTCTTTCAAATTACCAGCAATGAAGTGTGCCACTTTGGTTAATTTGTCGATGACAACTAGGATGATATCATGCTTGTTCCTTGACATAGGCAATCCTTGAATGAAATCCATCGTTATCACTTTCCATTTGTACTGTGGAATGCTGTGGGGATACAATAATCCAGCGGGATGCATATGTTCTGCCTTAACACGCTGACATTCCAAGCAGTGTGTTACAAATTCCACCACATCCTTTTTCATTCCCTTCTAGAAGTATTGCTTCTTAAGATCAGCAAGCATTTTCGTAATGCCAGGGTGTCCAGAAAAAGGTGAATTATGAAATTCAGTTAACAATTTCCTTCTTAAATCATTTGCCAAGGGTATATAGACCCTGTTTTCGAATCTCAGAATTCCTTCGCTATCAAAGTGAAATCCTTTATACTTCACATTCTTTGGATCTGTAGCAAGTGCTGTTTTAACTTGCTAGAAATAAGGATCTGATTCCAAGGCATCTTTCACCTCATCCTTAAACTGAGTTCTTAAGGTTATAAGAGCAGAGATGTGCTTCCTTCGACTCAGAGCATCTGCCACTCTATTTTCCTTGCCTTTGATGTAGCTTATATCAAAATCATACTGAGACAGAAATTCTAACCATCTTCGTTGTCTTGCATTCAAATTTGGCTGAGTAAAAATATACTTCAACCCCAGATGGTCAGTTTTTAACTCAAAAGGTTTTCCTAAAAGGTAATGCCTCCACATTTGAAGTGCATGTACAATGGCAACGAGCTCTAGGTCGTGTGGAGCATAATTTTGTTCATGTAACTTAAGCTTTCTGCTTTCATAAGCTATAACATGGTCATTCTGTAACAGAATACCTCCAAGGCCTTCTCCCGATGCATCCGTTACAACCATAAAATTTCCATTTGGATCTGGTACAGTTAAAATAGGTGTTGTAGTTAACTGTTCCTTTAAATTTTTAAAGGCAGATTCACATTTGTCAGTCCAAACAAATTTCTTATCCTTCTTTTGCAGTGAAGTGATTGGGGCAGCAATTTTTGAAAAATCCTTAACGAACTTTCTATAATATCCTGCCAGGCCCATGAAGCTTCTTACTTCATGCACGTTCTTAGGCGCAGGCCACTCGGTTATAACTGCGATCTTTAAAGGGTCTACCAGCTATTTCATTCTTGCTTATAACGTGTCCCAAATAATGTACCTCTGCATCATAAAAGGAACATTTAGAGAGTTTACCATACAACTTCCTCTTTCTTAAAACTTCCAGTACTACCCTTAAATGTTCTGGGTGCTCTTCGATATTTTTAGAGTATATAAGAATGTCGTCTAAGAATACAAGCACAAACTTGTCTAGGTATTCTTGAAAAATATTGTTCATCAGATTCATGAAGGCGGTAGGTGCATTTGTCAACCCAAAAGGTAACACCGTGAATTCATAATGCCCGTACCTTGTTCTAAAAGTTGTTTTATGAATATCTTCTTCCTTTATTCTCAGCTGATGATACCCAGATCGAAGATCTATTTTTGAATAGACTGATGCTCCACGCATTTGGTTGAATAGATCATCAATCCTAGGAAGTGGGTATCGATTCTTAATAGTTGCCTTGTTCAACATTCTATAATCTATGCATAGTCTCAATGTGCCATCTTTTTTCTTTACAAAAATTACCAGTGCTCCCCATGGTGAGATGCTTGGTCTTATCATCCCGTTAGTCAAAAGTTCTTGTAATTGAGCCTTTAACTTTAACATCTCGAGGGTGGTCATTCTATAAGGTGCCTTAGATATGGGTTCAATTCCTAACTTGATTTCTATTGCAAAGTCAAAATCTCGTTTGGGTGGAAGACCTGGTAATTCTTCCGGAAATACATCACTGAAATCCCTTAATAATGGATATCTTCCCATGAAATCATTATCCTCCTCAGCATTTTCT
The DNA here is from genome assembly GCA_019776745.2 of Taxus chinensis. NCBI lineage: Eukaryota > Viridiplantae > Streptophyta > Pinopsida > Cupressales > Taxaceae > Taxus > Taxus chinensis. The sequence continues at coordinate 465,248,878 of CM034148.1, forward strand.
GTCATTTTTACTGCATACAAGGTGTAGCCTCCATTTTTAGCCCTTTTTAGTTGTATAGCTGTTAGTTTTCTAACTGCAACTTCACGCTTTACACCTTGAATGACTGCTGCTTTCTGCAGGTCGTCAAAACAACAAATTTGTTTTTCATAACAGTCGACCTTTGCCTTATGTTCTGCCAACCAGTTAACTCCAATAATGATATCATATGATCCTAAAGGAGTGACATACATGTCAACTTCGGTGGAGAAATTGGGCAAGTCAAGAATTTCCCCAAAAAGGCACATTTCGACTATATGGACAACATTATTCCCATAATGCACTGTCCATGTCTTATCCATTCGTTCAGCCTTTATTTTTAATTTCATTGCAAGTTTAGTAGAAATAAAGCATTCAGTGGCTCTAGTATCAAAAATTATGACTACAGGTGTACCGAATAACTTACCCAGAACTTCTATAGGCGTAACTTGCTTTTTAGCTTGTATGTTAGCCACCGCAGCGTGTATCCTATGCTGCTGATCGCGATCATCATTTTTCAGAGGAAAGTGATTCACGTAATGGTCCTTTCCATAGTTGAAGCATCCTCCAACTGGCCCTTTCCTAGGCTCAAATTTGTTACCAGCTTTGAAGTTATCATTCTGGCTCCCATAGGACTTTTGTCCATTGCCAGTAACTTTTACGAAGCTGCTCCGCACACTATTTGCAGGTTTGTTCATTACCAATTTCTTGTTGTTATCTACAACAATTTTGTTTTTCTCACCAAACCTTTTCCAAGGCCCCCTTTTGGGTGCGAGAGATGAAGAAGAATTGGGAATATTCTTCCTTATCTCTTCCCTATGAGTAGAAATTGCTCTCAATTTCTGTTCCTGTCTTATTGCCTTTTTGCCAACTCCTTCCATGGTGGTTGGACCGTGGACATCCACTTCACCACCAATGATGAGATTTAGTCCCATTATGAACTTTCGTATTCTGAACTTCTCATCAGCTTGGTACTGCGGCACATACTTAAGGAGTTTAGTAAACCCTTCCCAGTATTCTATCACCGTCAGCCTTCCTTGCGACCAGTTCTGAAATTCAGTCATTTTCCTAGCAAAATAGAGTTGAGGCAGCCACCATTGCCTAAAGTAACCCTTAAATTGATCCCAAGTTATGTCTGATTCGAAAATATTCAACTCAACCTTACGGTTGTCCCACCATGATGATGCTTCATGAGAAAGCTGATATGCTCCCCATATCGCTTTGGTCTCCTCAGAGAAGTTTCTTATTGCAAAGTACTTCTCCATTTCACTGAGCCAGTTCTTAGCTCCATCCCCAAGGGTTGTTCCATCAAACTTTGGAGGACTTATTCTCTTTATGTCATTTGTAAGTTCAGCTACTAATCTTGTCCTATTAGTTCCAGGATGATTAGGAGCATTCACATTACTATTATTAACACCCGGATTCCCTCCATGGGTGTTGTCTACAGGAGGTGGCTGATCATTTATATCAACTTCTTCTTCCTCCTCTTCATTACCCATTGACTGTTGTTCCAAAATAGTCAAATGATCTCTCGTGTCTAGTAGGGCAGCAAGCATTTCATCCAACTTTTGAGCAGTAGCTGCTTCTCCACCCGGTAACGGGTTGTTCATAGCATTTCTTCTTGTTCTGACCATTTTCTATTCAATAAGAAAATGTAAACCTTATTAAATTGTGGACTCATTAGGTCCAAGAGCTACAACATTCAGCTCTGATACCAAGATGTAACATCCCCATTTTAACACACTAGAACAAGGGAATTTTTTAAATTTTTTTATACAACATTCCCTGTTATGAATTATATAATTCAAACACACGTTTAAGTTTTAATAATTGTTCTCTGTCCAAATAATGCAGTTTGGATCACACAATTTCTTTTTAAAACCAATGTTCTCTGTTCACATATTTTACAATATGGAACACACATTCAATGCCATTCAATCATATAACAGATACCATATGCTGCTGTAAATGACTCGAAGAACTACCGATCTCCCATTTTATGGCTTGGAGTTTCAGTGATCTCTCATTTCATGATTCGGTGACTTACCGATCCTTCATGTTAATTCATGCATTGTATAATGAATATACAAGGTTCTCTTACCATTTCTGGTTATTGAAGTGATCCATTTAAGAAGCCTCTCTAAATATCTGTTACTGATATTCATTTGACATCCTGCATCTTAAACTAGGTGATTAGGACAACGCAACCAACACTTGCGATACTTTGGCCAAATATTTTCACATGCTTTGCATGATCATATTCCTGGATGTGGTACACATCATTGGAATATGTCCTTCACCTCACTTCATCTATTATCTAGAATGGTCTTTCCTGGTCTCTTCTAGTCCTTCCGTTTAAGGTCAAGCTCTAACCCCAATTAACAATATGAATGAGCATAGGAAGTTACTCATGGTAACTAAAGATACATAGACATATGATGTCGTCCCTAGACAACTCCGTGTGTCTAGTTACCTTTAGTCCTTCGGAGTCACTTCGTATGTGTGATCACATTCCTATCCCCATCTAAGAACTTAGTATCCAGCTTATGTAAACTTGATGATTTAATTCGAGAGGGCATTGTAATATGTCAGCTATAACATTGTGTCGTCATGAAAGCCCCGCCTTCATGAAGACACTATATTGTAGCTGGCGTATGTCAATGTCCTACGGAATCCTCTCATAGAGGGTACACATCCAGCTCAATTATGATTTGGTTATAATCTTAGTAGTTAAGATCAACTTTTAGCAGCCATGGTGATCCTTAAACCTCGTTCTCGTTACATTTGTATGCAGCTAAGAGAGACTTAATCTATCTTCTAGCTTAATACGCATCCCCTCCTTCATACCAAAGGATTGCATATTCTATTCTTGGTTCTTTTCTTAATCTTCAGACTAATCAGTCCATTATCGATAAACCTAATAAGTTTAACCTATTAAACTTAACCAAGTTTTTCCACAACTGTAAACAAATTCAGAACTCCATCTTATTAGACGCCATTTAAATGAGGTCTAATTCTAAATGAATTTATTCATTTATCCTCCTTAACCTTACTTAGTTAAGGTCTGTTAACAATAGATATGATTTCTCATATCTTTATTTTCTGAATTTAAACATTCTAGGCTATTAACGGAGTCCAAATACAAGGTTTGGCTGCCTCTAAGTTATTTGATATCCCTTAGTTTTCAAACTAATCCCGAATACCTTCCAATTAGGATTTCATGTTTATCTAAATCATTTTAATGTCAATTCAAAGTTCATCTTAACCCAAGTATGAACTAATTGCACATTTCAACGTAAAAGTTGCATTCAGGTAAAGAATAGATGTTATTTCCTTTTAAATTCATCCATTAACATTTGAATAATTCCAAGTCAAGGAATAATGTTATATTCTCAAACTTATTCAACAATATCAAACTGATACATTTATTGAAAATATCACACTTTTACTTGATATCATCCATCGGATTTACAATCTATACATTTGCCAGTCCAAACGACTGGACTTGTTTATATCAAACAACATTACAACTCATAAAGATAGAAGAATGTAATTTATTCCTTTCTCATTTCCTCGTAGAGGAGTAATAACTATTAATACAATCCATCTTCAGTTAATCAAAAGAAGTATCAAAAAACAACCATGTCTTTGTTTGTAATCAAGTTTCATCTGTAAAATTACTTGCACGGGTCAGTTCATTGAACTGAGCATATTAAGCACTTGTCTTTAAAATGAGGTGCTTTTAATTCACTGTCTCAATAAAAGAACCCTACTTTTATGAAACGTTAATATGAACATCATTCTAGAATTAAATACTAAAAAGGATGAACACCATATCAACTTAATCATCTAATTACCATCCCAACCGGTCAAAGGATTACTGTCCTCTTTCCGAATACTTATGACAAGAAGTAATTTCCTTCAAACATTTCCAGATTACAAACATCCGTAAGAACTGAAAAAACTATTATGCAACTGTTGTTCTAACATTATGCTATCATTTCTTTTCACCTACATTAGTTAGAGGAAGATTCACAATTAGATTTTAAATAAAACTTCCAGCAGAACCATTTTCCTTTCCTTTCATACAACTTGTCTAATCTCAAACAATCAAATGCTGAAGGGAAAAGTAAACAGCAATTTAAATACAAATGCTTAACCCAAGTAGTATGAAATTCGTTCCATAACAATTATAGATTTCCAACTGTATGAGAGAAAATGATCATTAATTCAATTATCCATTCACACTCTCTTTCTTTTCCTCATAACTGTACTAGAAATTTTAATTCAAACGTGATATCAATCAATGATAACAGTCCAAAGAGAAATGAATGAAAAGGAATAATCGAATAAAAGGGAGAAAGATCATATCACCTCTTCTTACTGTCTATCCAAATACCTCTTATTTAGAGCACACATACTCCAATAGTATAATTCATTCAGAGTAGTATATTCAGTAATTGACAACTACTATTACCTTTCTAAAAAGTTGACTAGATTTTTATTGCAACTGGTCTATAAACATTAGTACCAAAAGAACCTATAAATGCAATTCCCTTTAAACATTTCACTCTACAAACATTCACGTCTAGATATAGACAAGCAAGAATGCACATCTAGTTTTATCAGCTATCGTTTCAACAAAACCAGCATTTCAGCTAGACCTGAACAACATGAATGTACAGCCAGCTACAAAATTATGAGCTTCCTCATAATAAAAAAAAGAATCGTTTTCCAAACATTCAAAGTAAGAATTCCACTTCAGTTCAGCCTTGATGAAACAACAATAAATCTAAAGGGTAGTTCGTATAGGTATACATTCACTTATATATGCAAATAATTCATCATCCAATCCAAAGAAGACTAAAATAGTGAACTCTAATCTATCTGGTAAATATCCAGATACTCAGTTCCAGAATCAAGAATTAATTCTTTTAAACAAAGTCTTTCATGGAATTCAACCAAACACGGATGCTTTTTAATCATTTTAAAAAGGAAGTGAGAGTAAAACGATGAAACAAGCCCACTGTTCCAAGTATTTATATTTTATGTGCTATATACTCTCAAGAAAATAACTCACCCAATAGTTCCATCTATTATTCTCACGGTTCTACAAAAACCATTCACGTACAACATTCAGAAAAACAATCTCCTTATCAATATTGTTTACATAAGACCAAATCCATAATACATAATAAAATCCACTTACCATTAGCTTTAGATTTCCAACAGCAAAAGAGAAACTAGTTCCTTAATAGTTGTAGTAAGAAAAACACTCATTTTCTTCAAAACACACAAGAATACTCAAGTCGTATTCACCCATATAATGACTGTTCAACCAAACATACAAAAAAATCATCTCATCCTCTTATTTTCACAAGGATGCGCAAAAATCAGAATTGCTACACGCACAGCTAAAGTATTCATAAGCACAAACTCATAAAATAAAGAATGAATCCCCAATATTGTCGAAACGAATCCACTCAGCATGGGCAGTATATTCAACTCAATCATTATGTAAAGAATGCTCAAACCGCATACAATAAAAGAAAATGACTAAATCTCAAAATCATCTCAAGATAATAGCCAAATCAAATAACCAAAACCCCCATCCTAAGAGCAGGGTTGTTTTAATGAGATGATTAAACAAAAGCAAGTGGTTTAAGGAGAAGGGCTTAACATGCCTGTTAATTTTTCTTGTGGCTCGAAGGAGACTGCGCCCACAGGAGCTATTATTCTCTACGGCAACAGCATTAAAGCTTTCCAAATAGTCCCCTAACTTCCACAGGCTCCAAAAATAGCCTAGCTTCTCCAAGAACAGAGATAATAACCAAAAATAACAGCAGGTTCGATAGAACCATGGAAGAACAAAATGCAGAGCAACTAAAATCTGATTGCACACAATAACAAACAAATTTCTTTTTTTCTCTATCCTCTTTCCAAGGTGAGCTGGTCACTAAGATCAATGCCATTGAATGCATTGAATGCATTCCTTTTTCCTTTTTCCTCACGCCACCGCCGACTCAAGTTGGCGAGTTTCTAATTTCAAATTTTTGCATGCAATCATGGTTTAGTTTCACAACTAGTTGGACGCCTCCAACTTTCCCCATGTTACCGCCTGTACCTTGTTCTAAAAGTTGTTTTATGAATATCTTCTTCCTTTATTCTCAGCTGATGATACCCAGATCAAAGATCTATTTTTGAATAGTCTGATGCTCCACGCATCTGGTCGAACAGATCATCAATCCTTAGGAAGTGGGTATCGATTCTTAATAGTTGCCTTGTTCAACATTCTATAATCAATGCACAGTCTCAATGTGCCATCCTTTTTCTTTACAAAAATTACCAGTGCTCCCCATGGTGAGACGCTTGGTCTTATCAGCCCTTTAGTCAAAAGTTCCTGTAATTAAGCCTTTAACTCTACCAACTCAAGGGTGGTCATTCTATAAGGTGCCTTATATATGGGTTCAGTTCCTAGCTTGATTTCTATTGCAAAGTCAAACTCTCGTTTGGGTGGAAGACCTGGTAAGTCCTCCGGAAATACATCACTGAAATCCCTTAATAATGGATATCTTTCCATGAAATCATTATCCTCCTCAGCATTTTCTGTCATTTTTACTGCATACAAGGTGCAGCCTCTTTTTTTAGCCATTTTTAGTTGCATAGCTGTTAGTTTTCTAACTGCAACTTCACGCTTTACACCTTGAATGACTGCTGCTTTCTGTAGGTCGCTTAAAACAACAAATTTTTTTTTCATAACAGTTGACAAGCCTTATGTTCTGCATAACCAGTCACACTCCAATAATGATATCATCTGATCCTAAAGGAGTGACATACAGGTCAAATTCGGTGGAGAAATTAGGCAAGTCAAGAATTTCCCCAAAAAGGCACATTTCGACTGTATGGATAGCATTATTCCCATAATGCACTATCCATGTCTTATCCATTCGTTCAGCCTTTCTTTTTAATTTCATTGCAAGTTTAGTAGAAATAAAGCATTCAGTGGCTCCAATATAAAAAAGTATGACTACAGGTGTACCAAATAACTTACCTGGAACTTCTATAGGTGTAACTTACGCGTGGGATGTGAAAATCTGAAACAGGTGAAACAGCCGAGGGCAAAGAAGAAAAATCAACATTTGACCCATGAACTTCAAACAGCCATAGCTTTTGACTCCGAGCTCCGATTTTCACAAAATTGGACTTTCTGGAGTGAGCAGGATGTCCTCTATGCCACAAAAACATGGATTTCTTATTTTTAACAAGGGTAGATATATTTAAATAAAATAAACATATTCAGCTCCAGTCAGTTAATGCTCATTCCCATCAAATGACAGAAAACGCTTGCCAGACCCAAAATAGCTGCTCGCACTCAAAAGGCTATAACTTTTGCATTTATCAACGAAATCACACAAAATTAGTACTATTGGATTCGTGGTTCCAAGCTCGACACACATAAATCAAGAAATTCTAGATTTGATGAGATATTGGTTGGGAATTTTCATAAAACGTGGACAGGTTCATAACAATGTTTTATTTGGTGGTTGGGAGTGCAATTAAGAGGCATGGTCATCACTCTTTCTCTGTTGCAGCACCTGGGACAGTATGGGGAGCCTTTTATAAGTAATATATAATAATTTTACTCCATTTAATGCCTCTTACAAGTGGTTGAAGGATATATTTCAGGATTTCCATTTTCCCTTCTCTTTCCCTTCTCATTTTTCTATAAATTAGAGTGTTGGGCTCATTGTAAAAGGGGGGTAGTTTTTAGCAAAGCTCTACCAAAATTTCTTTGTGAAGCCAATGTGTTGTAGGCCCTTGTTATGGACTCCTTGCATGGTGATCCAGGCCCTTTTCTTGTAACCGATTGAACTGTGCATACCAGGAAGCAATAAAATACAAGTTTGTGGATGTATCTTCCCCTGCTGTGTTTTCTTGCATTCTTCTTGCCCCTTTAACCTTGATTACAAGAATATTGTGTCTATTATTATGTTCTTGAAAGGATCCATTATCATTGTGTATGTTTGAAATATTGTTTTAAAATTCATTTTGCTAGATTATGGTGAGTTGTCATCACCCCTTCTAATGTGCACTTTGCTTCTGTATCTCACGCATTTGAAGACTACTCTCACACCCTCCTTTTCTGGTGTATCACCGCTGTAGTGTAGGATTTCATCTTATGTATTCTCTCTCCCTGGTCCTTTGGAAATTTAGGTTAGAATAGTTAGTTTCCCCTGTATTAGAGTAGATTGTGGTAGGTAGTTTAGGAGCAAGAACCAATTTTCTCTGGAGGTCTATCTCAAGTAGCAAGTCCCACAACTTGGAGATAGTACCCATGTTATCCAATCACACCGTGAATTCAAGTATATGCACTTGTATAAATAGAGGGGTGCTATGATTTGGTGATAATAGTTTTGGCACGCCCGGTGGGACCTTAGAGGTCTTCATCTTCATTGCAACAAAATTGATGTGCATTTGTTGCAAGTTTCTTTCTTTAAAAGAGCTATAAATTACACATCTGGTGACTCCAAGGAAGAAGAATCAACTGGTTTTAGCAGTGCAGACTTGAAAACTCATGATAAGAATCAACACAAGGTCAAGAGCTAGAGAGGAAGAGGTGTTGTTTGAATATCTGTAGTTATCTCCAAGAATAAGGCAAAGTGGGAGGAGAATCCAAAGGTCTCCATCTCCACCAAACAGAACTCTCTCAACTCCTCCGCCTAGTAGGCATTTCATTCAATTAACAAGGGTTCTAAGGCCAATCAGAATGGCACAAAACAACCCCTATGTCAATTTCACTGGCAGTAAACCACTTGCTCTCAATGCACAAAATCTAATCCCAGTTACAGCATTGAAGAACATTCATTACTTCAGTGGAGAAAATCAGACCACTCCTGGTGATCATGTTAAGGATATTGCTAACATTTGTGTAATCCATGAGATCAATGAGATGCAAGTTGTTGTCAAACTGCTGACATCTTCATTCAAAGGGAAAGCTTTGTAATGGTTCAGGATTCTTGCCTTAGGTTCTATTCAAAATTAGAATCAGCTATGTATAGCCCTCCATGAGCAGTTTGGGGAAAAGGGAGACAACTTGTCCCTTTTGGAGTAGCTGACAACTATCAAAAGAGCTCCTAATGAGCAGCTGACTGATTTTAATTTTAGATTTCAAAGGACTTGGGAGAAGTCTAGTGGCAGTCAGGACAACAGCAGAAGGTGCTTTTCTATATTACCTTAAAGCTTTAAATTCTGATATTTCTATGTTGATTCAATCCATGGGAGGCACAACTATCCCTGTTGCTTATAGAATTGCCATTAGAGCTGAAAGTTGTTTGATTCAAGCTAGAAAGCTAGCTCCTAGGCTCTAATGCCATTATATCCAAGTTTAGAGAGCCCAAGTACTAGTCAAACGTCTGTCTTAGCTCTTATTCCCACTCCTAGAAATCAGAATTCAAGTGAAGCTTCTACTTCATCTTCTAGTGCCTCAAATGAACTTCAAGAAGTCATGAAGCAATTGCAAAATCTAGGCAATGAGCTGGTTACACTCAAGAGGCAACAAGCCCAAAGTTTTAGACCTTCTTATCAGCCTCAAGCTCAGCCTAACAGGCAGCCATATCAGCCTCAAAGACCACCCAATCTAGCTGCAAATCAGAATCAAGCAAGGCCTCCTGCCAACAGACCATTTCAGCCCAATAACCCCAATGTTGCATCCACATCCAGAGCTTTGGTACCGGTGTAAAATAACATGGCCCAAGAATATGATTGGTGTTTCCCATGCATTCAACCACATAACCAATCAATGTGCTTTAACGGTGCATTAAATCAGGCTCTTATGGTGTAAACCATTGGTGGGTCGCAAGAGTCCAGCCACGAAGAGGATCAGCAGCAAGAAGCACCTCAGTAAGGAACATCTCTGAATGAAACTACTCTTGTCAATTGGGTAGGCTGAAGATTTCTATTGTATGAATCAAATACCCAGAGTGTTGCAGCCAACACAAGGTCAAAAAGGAGAAATTTAGGTGAAGGACAGCCATTGGATCCAAGTAATCCATAACCTTCTACCACTCCACAAGATTTTGGCAAACAGAATTTAGTCCCAAACATGCAAGGAGCACCCAAACTAGCTCCTAAACCAACTCAGATGTCATCCCCTGCTACCCATGTGCAAGGAATGAGTGCACAAGCTAAAGGACAACAGAGGGATGCTTCATCCCCATTCAACATCATTGATCAGATGAAGAAGACAAATGTAAACATATCAATGTGGGAATCACTATCCATCCCAGGCCAAAGAGATTTGCTAGAAGCTGTTGTTGTTGCAAATTAGCAGCACCCCCTGGATGTTGATCAGATTTCTAGTTTGATCACCCTATGCATCCAGTTTGATTGCACAACATTGAATCCTCTTCCCAAGTGTGGTACTTGCTAAAATGGAAGAGGAATCTCCAGATTAGAGGTTGGTTCCTCAACTCCTCTGATCAGCTATTTCACTTGCATAATTGTAGAGGTTTAAACTCCTAAATCTACTCTAAATTCCAAGGAGACAGAGATAGAGAATGCAAAAAAAAAAAAGAACTAATGCTAAGAGGTGATGCACCAAAGGAGTGGTGAGCATTTTTTACTTTTGCAAATTGACACAGTTCATAAAATGCAACAAAAACAACATGCACAAACTGATAGTTGTAATGAAGTGTTAGAAATTAGGCAAACAACACCAGCAGAGGATAAAAACTAATCATAGGGCCTGTATTGTTATTTTAACATCAAAATCACTTGCATTCAAACACCTGAAAGGTAAAAATACAGTTGTAGTTTCTAGAAAAGGTCTGTTATTCCACTAAATCACTTCCAAGGTGAAAAATGGAGCTTGCCATACACAAAAAATGTTCAACCCTTTGAAAATGAGCCAAATCTGGCTTTTACAGTGCAAGGGACGAGCCCAGGAGAGAGAAATGTAGGAAAACATGGAAGGGATTCAACCATTGACCAAAATGCCATCAAAATAGCATGGGCGACCTGACAGACCCATTCCCTAACATTTTTAACCATGCTGGGAGAGAATGCGAGCCATTCTTCATTAAAATCGATGGTTGAAACATCATTTCTGTTCATGACCACGTGCCAGAAGCATTTTTTTATTTTATCTCTCCAAAATCCATCAAAATGCAAAATTGACCCCGGAATCTTGTAGAGAATTTCACCAGATTTCCATTGATATAAAGAACATGAAAAACTGAGCTCTGGATCGAAATATATGGCGATTTGAAGTTTTAGGGCAAAACAGGGCCAAATCGGGTCGCTTTGATATTTTTGGCCTGGACACGTGGCGAGTTCTGATTGGTTGCGGGCCTTCTAGGGGAAAATTTCCCACAAAAACTCCACCGAGCCATAACTTGAAAAATACATGGAGTTAGGAGGAAAACTTTACCTTTTTGGAAAGCTGAGAAAGAGCTCTATCCAATGGTGCCATTTCCAGAAGGTTTTGAGTGCCTAAAAAGTAAAATTTTGTGACTGAGGCACAAGAGAGGGAAGGATGAGAGGAGTTAGCCACAAAATGAGCAGGGGGCATATTTTGGATAACAATTTTTGTGACTCAGAGGGGTCATCTACCTGCTAGATAAAGTTACCAGTTTCCTGAAGCATCCATTAGGCATGGAGTCATGAGTTGTAGCCTGCAAACTGATCTGAACTTTAAAAACCTCCTCTCTGAGCCACTTGGAAACCCACTGAAATGGACTGCGCAAGAGAAAAACCAACACCAAAAAAACTATGTACAAAACTAAAGGGTCATACATGCTCCAAAATGGAACATGCAGAGTGTGTACAAGCACTTCTTTTACTGAAAGCAAAACTACCTATCCTACTCTAACTGGAAGCAAAAGTGGGCTAAACAAACCCTACAACTGGCTGTGCAAAATAGCTTCCTTTCTTCAAAATTGGCAACCATGCAACTGATTTGGCATTGAACATGGCTGATTGGATGAATGGAAAATCAACAAGAAGCTGGTCTTCCACCGAAATCATTAAGGTATCAGGTGAAGGTAAATTCAATACCTCTTGTAGTTGTTCTGCATTTGGATTGAAGAGGTATGATAGCTGATCCTTGGTTCTTTGTAGCTCATCCTCATGCTTAGGAGAAAGCATGACTGATTCTGACTTCTCCTTTGGTTCCAATGAAGCCAGATACCTGATTGGGAAAGGTATGGTCCTTTGAGTATACCCATTACCCTAATTTTCAACTCCAAAAATGGAGTCTTCTTGTAGAACTTCTTGGGTGGGTGATGTGGAAGCAATGGTAGGACTTTTCTGCCCTTTCTCTTCCTCCAATGAAGAACATGAAAGATTAAAATATTCCAATCTTGGTTCCAAAGAGCTGCTATAAGATGCAGGCTACTACAAATGAATGCTCTCCTTCATGACAGCAGGCTCAAGTATTTGGGATGTGGAAGATGAAAGAGAGAATGGTGGAAACTCAAACGGTTCTTCTTCATCAAAACAGTCCTCCAAATCTGATAGATACACTACCTCATGGTTTTCCTAATGCAAATGCTCAACTTCCTCCATAGTGTCCTCTTGATCTATAACTTGATTATCATGGTTTCTTTCATCCTCCAACATTGAGTTTGAAAGATCAAACTTTTCTTCAGCACTAGAACACGAGAGGGATGAAGTAGAAAGAAGAACTGAAGGTTCTCCTATAGCCTGCCTTATGTTCAAAGCCCTTGGATCTGTAATTTTCTCCTCCACAACTACAATGTGCTCCTCTTCTTTTGGATTTGGAGCAGCTTCTCCCTCTTCTACTACTTGAAGACAATCTTGTTCTTGATAGAACTCTTCCTCTAGCACGAAGTTCGTTAAGTCAAACTCTTCGATCTACTGCTCTAGAGGACAAGTTGGGACTGTAGGATCTACTTCAGAGCTTTCTTCCTCCATGGCTGATTGTGCAACTTGAATTGAATCAACATTCTCTTTAAATAGAATGCTAACATGAAAAATAATTTCTGAGCAAACTGATTGTTGATCTGCTTCTTCTTTTTGCTCCTCTTCCTGCAGCAAATTCAGTCCTAACCACCACTTGTTTTCCAACTCCAACCTTTTCTAAAGGCTTAACCATCAAGGGGATCTTTGTCATCCCAAATTTAAGAGCCCAACTCTTCAGACTTTGAATTTCTTCATCCTTGTTTGGCTCTTCTTTCTGCTACTGTTTTCCTTTATTGGCATTCTAATTTTTATCCTCCCAACATGGATTTGGGAATGCAAGAGGAGAAGTGGATTGTAACTCAATTGATTTTGCAATTTTTTGTGGTGGTGGAGGAGGTAGGAACTCTTGTTTATTTGGAGGGAATGGTTGTTTGGAAGGGAAAACGATAGAAGAATTGAGATGGGGTGGAAGACTAGGGAATGGAGAAATAGATTCAACACTTGGGACAGCAGATGGAGAGTTTAAAACTTGACACTGCTAAGATAAAATAGATTGGGAAAGAGGGAGAGAAAAGGCATGAGATGGTGTGCTTACCTGTTGACAAGGTTGTTGAATACTCCTCTCATACATCTTTATTCCTTCAGTCCACTTTGCAAGCAATGGTGGTGTTGTAATCATCAAGTCTAGCTTCTCTTGAGGGCTGTAATGCCTTGGAAAAGGTCCCACCCATGGACAAGGTGCTCTACAACTGATTCTAAATGCTTTCATTTGTGCTTGAGCCCTGGATTGCACCATGTTTACCTCCATCTTTTGAATTTGTTCCAGCAGATCTGCATTTTCTTCTTGACTACCCTCACAACCAACATACCCTTGTGCTTGACATGCTTCATATCCAAATTGACTTTGGCACTGCTGCTCATATGGGTAGACATGCTGATTTTGAATTTGATCAAAATGCTGATTTGGAGGATTTGTAAAACATGTTGGAGGTGTGATATACTGCTGTTGTAAATGTGAATTCCATGATGGAAATGAAATCATGATTGCATAACTTCATGGAATGGAAAAGAATGAAAATGATGGAAAGAAGAATGGATGGAAATGGATGGAAAACAGGTATGCAACTTAGAGAATGAGTTGTTTACTAGATGGAGTTGCCAGATGTGCTTTTGAAAGTGCCTCCAAAAGGCTAGATCTTTAACAGGAACACACCAACCTGTCAAAGATAAAGTGGAAGACCTCTAAGGTCTCACCGGGTGTGCCAAAACTGTTGTTACAAATCAGCAGCACCCCCTGGATGTTGATCAGATTTCTAGTTTGATCATACTAGCATCCAGTGGGATTGCACAACATTGAATCCTCTTCCCAAGTGTGGGACTTGTAAAAATGGAAGAGAAATCTCCAGATTAGAGGCTGGTTCCTCAACTCCTCTGATCAGTTATTTTACTTGCACAATTACAAAGGTTTAAACTCCTAAATCTACTCTAAATTTCAAAGGGACAAGGATAGAAAATGCAAAAACAAAGAACTAAAAACTAATGCTAATAGGTGATGCACCAAAGGAGTGGTGAGCATTTTTTACTTCTACAAATTGACACAGTTCATAAAATGCAACAAAAACAACATGCACAAACTGATAGCTATAATGAAGTGTTAGAAATTAGGCAAACAACACCAGCAGAGGATAAAAACTAATCACAGGGCCTGTATTGTTATTTTAACATCAAAATCACTTGCATTCAAACTCCTGAAAGGCAAAAATATAGTTGTAATTTCTAGAAAAGGTCTATTATTCCACTAAATCACTTCCAAGGTGAAAAAGGGAGCTTTTCATACACAAAAAATGTTCAACCCTTTGAAAAATGAGCCAAATCTAGCTTTTACAGTGCAAGGGACAAGCCCAGGAGAGAGAAACGTGGGAAAATGTGGAAGGGATTCAACCATTGACCAAAATTCCATCAAAACATCATGGGCGACCTGACAGACCCATTCCCTGACATTTTTAACCATGCTGGGAGAGAATGCGAGCCATTCTTCATTAAAATTGGTGGTTGAAACGTCATTTCTGTTCATGACCACATGCCAGAAGTGTTTTTTGATTTTCTCTCTCCAAACTCCACCAAAATTCAAAATTTACCCTATAATCTTGTAGAGAATTTCACCATCTTTCCATTGATATAAAGAACGTGAAAAGCTGAGCTCTGGATCGAAAGATATGGCAATTTAAAGTTTTAGGGCAAAATAGGGCCAAATCGGGTCGCTTTGATATTTTTGGCCCGGACAAGTGGTGAGTTCTGATTGGCGGCAGGCCTTCTAGGTGAAAATTTCCCACAAAAACTCCGCCAAGCCATAACTTGAAAAATACATGAGTTAGGAGGAAAAATTTACCTTTCTAGAAAGCTAAAAAAGAGCTCTAGCCACAAAATGAGCAGGGGGCACATTTTAGATAACAGCTTCTTAAATGGATCACTTCGATAACCGGAAACAGTAAAAGAACCCTGTATATTCATTATACTATGCATGAATTAACATGAAGGATCGGTAATTCACCAAGTCATGAAATGAGAGATCGCTGAAACTCTGAGCCATAAAGTGGGAGGTCGGTAGTTCTTCGAGTCATTTACAACAGCATATGGTATCTGTTATATGGTTGAATGGCACTGAATGTGTGTTCCATATTACAAATATGTGAATAGAGAACATTATTTTTAAAAGGAAATTGTGTGATCCAAACTGCATTAATTGGATAGAGAACAATTATTAAAACTTGAACGTGTGTTTGAATTATATAATTCATAACAGGGAACATTGTATATAAAAAAAAATTCCCTTGTTCTAGTATCTTAAAATGGGGATGTTACATCTTCGTATCAGAGCTAAAGGTTGCAGCTCTTGGACCTAATGAGTCCACAATTTAATAAGGTTTACTTATTCTTATTGAATAGAAAATGGTCAGAACAAGAGGAAATGCTGCGAACAACCCGTTACCGGGTGGAGAAGCAGCCAGTGCTCAAAAGATGGATGAAATCCTCATTGCCCTACAAGACACGAGAGATCATTTGACTATTTTGGAACAGTAGTCAATGGACAATGAAGAGGAGGAAGAAGAAGCTGATATAAATGATCAGCCACCTTCTATGGACAACACCAATGGAGGGAATCCGGGTGTTGATAATAGTAATGTGAATGCTCCTAATCATCCTGAAAATAAAAGGGCAAGATTAGTAGCTGAACTTACAAATGACATAAAGAGAATAAGTGTAATGCCTTGATTTTTGTAAGTTATCATGGTGATTACTTTTCATGATGTTGTAACTATGGAAATGAAGATAAATATGTTAAGACACATCTTTTGATCTTAAAGGAATCTGTTGCTAATCTGGACCCTTGTTTACTGTAACTTGATACTTGGGACAGAAGTTATTATTGCTTGTGTGATTGCTAATGAGACAACAGACTTGTCGTATGCTTGATGAACTCTTTTTGCTGATTGACAGCACACCCTGAATCAATTCCATTAATCCAAGGTATGTTGTGGCCTTCTTATGATCGCTTGTCGATTTACTTTTAAACCAGATTGAAGGTTGATATAAATGTTGTAGCACCTGATTTCTTGTATGAATATCTAGTACGTAGATGCCAATGAAAAAGGTTCAATTCTTGAACCACACACCGTTGTAATGCTAGACCACGTAAGGTGATAAAGGCCTAGATGCGGGTGGCTTAGGTATGTGGAATATAGGACGAAACGTCCTGCATTGTGTCGAATACGACTATTAGGTGGAAGAACTTAACTTGGAAACTAATTAATTAAATATTATGGGACTAAAACCCTAACCTACCCCTAAGTTCTACCCTATACCCTAACTACTATCCTATATGGATTTTAAATTTTATAAAGGAGAAAATAGATGTAAATCCTACTAACCTATGAACTAGGCGAATGACCTAGATATGGACTATTAAAATCCTAAACTAATCCTAACCTAAGGAAGGGGACGTATAGACCCATGTGGATAGAAAGGATAAGGAGGGAAGGTAGGAATTTAATGGGACAGTAATGAGGTCCTTGCATGTGCAGCGCCAAGTTTGGCGGGAACATGGAAAAGTTGGAGGCATCCAACTAGCTATGAAGCTAAAGTTTGATTTCATGCAAAAATTTGAAATTTGGAATCCGCCAACCTTGAGTCGGAGGTGGCGTGAGGAAAAAGGAAAAAGGAATGCATTCAATGCATTCAATGGCATTTTTCTTAGCGACTAGCTTGCCTTGGAAAGAGGATTGTGAAGGAAGTTTGTTTGTTGCTGTGTGCATTTGGATTTTAGTTGCTCTACATTTTGTTCCTCCATGGTTCTGTCGAACCTGCTATAATTTTTGGGTATTGATTCTGTCTTTGGAGAAGCCGAGGGCTATTTTTGAGCCTGTGGAAGTAGGTGACCGTTTGGAAAGCTTTAATACTGTCTCCGTAGAGAAGAATAGCTCCTGTGGGCATAGTTTTCTTTGAGCTTCAAGAAAGATTAACAAGCATGTTAAGCCCTTCTCCTTAAACCGTTTGCTTTTGCTTAATAATTTCATTAAAACAACCCTGCTCTTATGATGGGGGTTTTGGTTATTGATTTGGTTGTTATACTGAGAAGATTTCGAGTTGAGTCATTTTTCTTTGCTGAACGTGGCTTGAGCATTCTTTCCTTGATGATTTGTATGTCTGGTTGAACTGTCCTTGTTGTATGGTTGTTTTGACAGTCTTGGGTATTCGTTTCATTACCATTATGGGTTTGTGCTAATAGATACATTAGCTAAATGAATATCACTTATTAGCTGATGATTTTTTTTATAACTGGTTGAACCGTCATTACATGGGTGAATATGATTTGGGTATTTTTGTGCGTTTGAAGAAAATGATTGTTCTTCTTAGTGAAATCATTAATGTATTACGTTTTCTCTTTGATGTTCTGAAATCTAAAGGTAATGAGAGAGAATATTTTATTATGCATTTTGGATGTGATTTGATCTTCTAGTCTTAACTGTTATCATGAAAACGAACATGGGTTAGTGTTTCTGTGCAAATGAATGAAACAAATGAGATTTGGTTTTATGTTGAGATTGTTTTGACTGAACCTTGCTTGCGCATCTATTACCCCATGCGGGTTTGCATTGATAAAGGTATTGATATGCGAATAATGTATTTCTGAGATCAGTGTGTGTAAACATTTGGAAAAAACAAAGTTGTGGTGATGTTGATAGACTATTATGCGAGTTATAATTCCTTGGTGTTTCTCATTGCATAAAATACGGGCTTCCAGGGACAACAAGGTTATAGTAGTATCTTACTTACTGTCCTAAATTGTTATAGTAGTCTTCCTACAGATTTTTTTTGGTATTTATATAGGACTATTGGGAAGGAAGTTCTAATCTGATGAGGAACAGAAAATCAGGCTATATAATAGACTGAGTAGAGCATGCAAATTATATTGTGTCTTGCTGAACTCAAGGATATATATATATATATATATATATAATTTTAAGGATTGTGGACCTTTCATTGTTTTCATTAAGAGCAGAATACGAATGGATTTATTACCTTGCTGCTGGAAAGTAAATTTTCTCATTATTGGATGAAAATGTGACTGTTGTTGTTGCTGTACACTCTACATGTTATAAAGACAGAAATGTTTGTAGAGTGACTTATTTTAAAGGGGAATATATTATGCGGAATGAATCATATTGATGGATCATGTCTGTTTTAAATAATGGGTAATTGAATAAGACAGTGAGAAGAGGTGATATGATCTTTCTCTCTTATATTTGATTATTTATTTTCGTTTATCTCTCTTTGGACTGTTACCGTTGATTGGTATCACGTCTGGATTAAATTTTGTACTGCCTTGGTTTAAACATCTGCATTTTATGGCCGTTTACTTTTCTCCTCAGTGTTTGATTGCTTGAAATCAATTGAGTAGCATGAAAGGAAATGAAAGTAATTCAGTTTAAAAGTTCAGTCAAATTTTATCTTTGAAATTATAACTGTTGTAAGTGAAAGGAAATTACAGTTTTTAGGTTGGAACAACAGTATGCATTATTATGTTTTAGTTCTTACAGATGCTAATTCTGGAACTATTTAAAGGGAAATTACTTCTTGTAGTAATTGTTGGGAAAGAGGGCAGTAATTCTATCTTTTCTGATTGGGAGGGTAATTAGATGATTGAGTTGTTATGCTATTCATCCCTTTCGGTACTTAATTCTTGAATGATGTTCATATTAACATTTTCATAAAAGCAGGGTTCTTTTATTGAGACAGTTAATTAGAAGCACCTCATTTTAATGACAAGTGCTTAATATTCTCAGTTCAATGAACTGACCCGTGCAAGTAATTTTGCAGATGAAACTTGAGTATAAATGAAGACATGGTTGTTTTCTGATACTTCTTTTGGATTGTCTTAAGATGGATTGTAATTGATAGCTATTACTCCTCTACGAGGAAGTGAGAAAAGAAGAAATTACATTCTTCTATCTTATGGGTTGTAATGTTGTTTAATATAAACAAAGTCCAGTCATTTGGATTGGAAAATGTATACATTGTAAAACTGATGGATGAATTCAAGTATGAGTGTGATACTTTCAATGACTGTATCAGTTTGATATTGTTGAATAAGTTTGAGAATATAACATTATTCCTTGATTTGGTATTATTCAAATGTTAATGGATGGATTTAAAAGGAAATAACATCTATTCTTTACCTAAAGGCAACTCTTACATTGAAATGTGCAATTAGTTCACGCTTGAGTTAAGATGAATTTTAAATTGGCATTAAAAAGGAATTAGGTCAACATGATATTTTAATTGAAAGATATTTGGGATTAGCTTGAAAGCTAAGGAATATCAAATAACTTAGGAGCAGCCGAACCTTGTATTCAGACTCCGTTAATAACCTTGAATGTTTAAATTCAGAAAATATGGATATGGGAAAACATATCTATTGATAACTGACCTTAACAGAAGTAAGGTTAAGGAGAACAAATGAATAGGTTCATTTAGAATTAGACCTCGTTTAAATGATGTCTAATAAGATGGAATTCTTAATTGTTTACGGTTGTGGAAAAACTTGGTTAAGTTTAATAGATTAAACTTATTAAGTTTATCGATAATGGACTAATTAGTCCGATAAATAAAGAAAGAAACCAAGAAGAGAATATGTAACCCTTCCGTATGAAGGAGGAGATGCATATTAAGCTAGAAGACAGATTAAGTCTCTCCTAGCTACATACAACCGTAATGAGAACAAGGTTTAAGGATCAACATGACTGCTGAAAGTTGATCTTAATAATTAGATTACGACCAAATCACACTCTAAGCTAGATGAATATTCTCGATGAGCGGATTCCGTAGGACATTGACATATGCCAAATACACTATGGTGTCATCATGAAGGTGGGACCTTCATGACGACACAATATTATAGCTGACATATTACAATGCCCTCCCGAATTAAATCATCGAGTTTATATAAGCTGGGTACTAAGTTCTTAGATGGGGATAGGAATGTGATCCCGTATATGGAGTAACTTCGGAGGACTAAAGGTAGCTAGACACATGGAATCGTTAGGGGACGACACCGTATGTCTGTGTATCTTTAGTTACCATGAGTAACTTCCTATACTCATTCATATTGCTAGTTGGGGTTAGAACTTGACCTTAAATGGAAGGACTGGTAGAGGCCAGGAAAGACCATTCTAGATAACAGACGAAGTGAGGTGAAGGATGTATTCCATTGGTGTGTATCACATCTAGGAATATGATCATGCAAAGCATGTGAAAATCTTTGGCCAAAGTATCGCAAGTGTTGGTTGCGTTGTCCTAATCACCTAGTTAAGATGCAGGATGTCAGATGAATATCAGTAACAGATATTCAGATAGGCTTCTTAAATGGATCACTTCGATAACCGAAAACAGTAAAAGAACCCTATATATTCATTATACAATGCATGAATGAACATGAAGGATCGATAAGTCGCCGAGTCATGAAATGAGAGATCACTGAAACTGCGAGCCATAAAATGGGAGATCGGTAGTTCTTCGAGTCATTTATAGCAGCATATGGTAACTGTTATATGATTAAATTACATTGAATGTGTGTTCCATATTGCAAGTATGTGAACAGAGAACATTGGTTTTAAAAGGAAATTGTGTGATCCATACTGGTTTAGTTGGACAGAGAACAATTATTAAAACTTGAATGTGTGTTTGAATTATATAATTCATAATAGGGAACGTTTTAAAATAAAAAAAAAATTTCCCTTGTTCTAGTATCTTAAAAAGGGGATGTTACATCTTGGTATCAGAGCTGAAGGTTGCAGCTCTTGGACCTAATGAGTCCAAAATTTAATAAGGTTTACATTTTCTTATTGAACAGAAAATGGTTAGAATAAAAAAGAAATGCTGCCAACAACCCATTACTGGGTGGAGAAGCAGCTACTGCTCAAAAGCTATATGCAATCCTTGCTGCCCTACTAGACATGAGATATCATTTGACTATTTTGGAATAGCAGTCAATGGGCAATGAGGAGGAGGAAGAAGAAGCTGATATAAATGATCAGCCACCTCCTGTGGACAACACCAATGGAGGGAATCTGGGTGTTGATAATAGTAATGCGAATGCTCCTAATCATCATGGAACTGAAATGGCAAGATTAGTAGCTGAACTTACAAATGACATAAAGAGGATAAGTCCTCTAAATTTTGATGGAACAACCCTTGGGGACGGAGCTAAGAATTGGCTCAGTGAAATGGAGAAGTACTTTGTAATAAGAAACTTCTCCGAGGAGACCAAAGCGATATGGGGAGCATATAGGCTTTCTCATGAAGCATCATCATTGTGGGACAACCGTAAAGTTAAGTTGAATATTGTCGAATCAGACATAACTTGGGATCAATTTAAGGGTTAATTTAGGCAATGGTGGCTGCCGAGCAACTCTATTTTGATAAGAAAATGACTGAACTCCAAAACTGGTTGTAAGGAAGGCTGACGGTGACAGAATACTGGGAAGGGTTTACTAAACTCCTTAAGTATGTGCTGCAGTACCAAGCTGACGAGAAGTTCAGAATATGAAAGTTCATAATGGGACTAAATCTCATCATTAGTGGCGAAGTGGATGTCCACAGTCCAACCACCATGGAAGGAGTTGACGAAAAGGCAATAAGACAGGAACAAAAATTCAGAGCAATTTCTACCCATAGGGAAGAGATAAGGAAGAAGACTCCCAATTCTTCTTCATCTCTCGCACCCAAAAGGGGGCCTTGGAAATGGTTTGGTGTGAAAAACAAAAATGTTGTAGATAACAAGAAATCTGTAATGAACAAACCTGCAAATAGTGCGCGGAGCAGTTTTGCAAAAGTTAGTGGCAATGGACAAAAGTCCTATCGGAGCTAGAATGATAACTTCAAAGCTGGTAACAAATTTGAGCCTAGGAAAGGGCCAGTTGGAGGATGCTTCAACTGTGGAAAAAGACCACTACGTGAGTCACTGTCCTCTGAAGAAGGATGATCATGATCAGCAGCATAGGATACATGCTGTGGTGGCTAACAAACAAGCAGAAAAGCAAGTTACGCCTATAGAAGTTCCGGGTAAGTTATTCGGTACACCTGTAGTCATACTTTTTGATACTAGAGCCACTGAATGCTTTATTTCTACTAAAAATGCAATGAAATTAAAAATAAAGGCTGAATGAATGGATAAGACATAGACAGTGCATTATGAGAATAATGCTGTCCATACAGTCGAAATGTGCCTTTTTGGGGCAATTCTTGACTTGCCCAGTTTCTCCACCGAAGTTGACCTATATGCCACTCCTTTAGGATCATATGATATCATTATTGGAGTTAACTAGTTGGCAGAACATAAGGCAAAGGTCGACTGTTATGAATTTTTTTGTTGTTGTTTTGACAACCTGCAGAAAACAACAGTCATTCAAGGTGTAAAGCGTGAAGTTGCAGTTAGAAAACTAACAGCTATGTAACTAAAAAGGGATAAAAATAGAGGCTACACCTTGTATGCAGTAAAAATGACAGAAAATGCTGAGGAGGATAATGATTTCATGGAAAGATATCCATTATTAAGGGATTTCGGTGATGTATTTCCGGAGGAATTACCAGGTCTTCCACCCAAACGAGAGTTTGACTTTGCAATAGAAATCAAGCCAGGAACTGAACCCATATCTAAGGCACCTTATAGAATGACCACCCTCGATTTGGTAGAGTTAAAGGCTCAATTACAGGAACTTTTGAATAAGGGGTTGATAAGACCGAGCGTCTCACCCTGGGGAGCGCCGGTAATTTTTGTAAAGAAAAAGGATGGTACATTGAGACTGTGCATTGATTACAGAATGTTGAACAAGGCAACTATTAAGAATAGATACCCACTTCCTAGGATTGATGATCTGTTTAACTAAATGCATGGAGCATCAGTCTATTCAAAAATAGATCTTCGATCTGGGTATCATCAGCTGTGAATAAAGGAAGAAGATATTCATAAAACAAATTTTAGAACAAGGTACGGGCATTATGAATTCACGGTGTTACCTTTTGGGTTGAAAAATGCACCTGCCGCCTTCATGAATCTGATGAACAATATTTTTCAAGAATACCTAGACAAGTTTGTGCTTGTATTCTTAGACGACATTCTTATATACTCTAAAAATGTCGAAGAGCACCAAGAACATTTAAGGATAGTTCTGGAAGTTTTAAGAAAGAGGAAGTTGTACGAAAAACTATCTAAATGTTCCTTTTATGATGTAGAGGTGCATTATTTGGGACACGTTATAAGCAAGAATGGGATAGCTGTAGACCCTTCAAAGATCGTAGCTATAACTGAGTGGCCTGCGCCTAAGAATGTGCATGAAGTAAGAAGCTTCATGGGCTTGGCAGGATATTATAGAAAGTTCGTTAAGGATTTTTCAAAAATTGCTGCCCCAATCACTTCACTACAAAAGAAGGATAAGAAATTTTTCTGGATTGACAAATATGAATCTGCCTTTAAAAATTTAAAGGAACAGTTAACTACAACACCTATTTTAACTGTACCAAACCCAAATGGAAATTTTATGGTTGTAACGGATGTATCGGGAGAAGGCCTTAGAGGTATTCTATTACAGAATAACCATGTCATAGCTTATGAAAGCAAAAAGCTTAAGTTACATGAATAGAATTATGCTCCACACGACCTCGAGCTCGCTACCATTGTACATGCACTTCAAATGTGGAGGCATTACCTTTTAGGAAAACCTTTTGAGTTAAAAACTGACCATCTAGGGTTGAGGTATATTTTTACTCAGCCAAATCTAAATGCAAGGCAGCGAAGATGGTTAGAATTTCTGTCTCAGTATGATTTTGATATAAGCTACATCAAAGGCAAGGAAAATAGAGTGGCAGATGCTCTGAGTCGAAGGAATCACATCTCTACTCTTATAACGTTAAGAACTCAGTTTAAGGATGAGGTGAAAGATGCCTTGGAATCAAATCTTTATTTCCAGCAAGTTAAAATAGCACTTGCTGCAGATCCAAAGGATGTGAAGTATAAAGGATTTCAATTTCATAGCGAAGGAATTCTGAGATTTGAAAACAGGGTCTATATACCCTTGACAAATGATTTAAGAAGGAAATTGTTAACTGAATTTCATAATTCACCTTTTTCTAGACACCCTGACATTACGAAAATGTTTGCTGATCTTAAGCAGCAATAATTCTAGAAGGGAATGAAAAAGGATGTGGTGGAATTTGTAACACACTGCTTGGAATGTCAGCATGTTAAGGCAGAACATATGCATCCCGCTGGATTATTGTATCCCCAAAGCGTTCCACAGTACAAATGGCAAGTGATAACGATGGATTTTGTTCAAGGATTGCCTATGTTAAGGAACAAGCATGATATCATCCTGGTTGTCGTTGAAAAATTAACCAAAGTGGCACACTTCATTGTTGGTAATTTGAAAGACGATGCACCAGTGTTAGCAAGAAGATTTGTACATGAAATTTTCAGATTACATGGAATACCCGAATTAATCATATCAGACAGATATCCGAGGATGACATCAAGGTTTTGGAAAATGCTTAATGCAGCCTTGGGAACTAAATTAAACTTTAGCTCTGCATATCATTCGGATATGGATGGATAGACCGAGAGAGTCAATCAAGTTTTAGAGGACATGTTAATAATGTATTGCATGGACCAGCAGTATAAATGGGAGGAATATATTCTGCTGGTTGAATTTGCCTACAATAATACATACCATGCCTCTTTAAAAATGGCGCACTTTGAAGCATTGTATGGAAGAAAATGCAAAACCCCTGTTAGCTGGGACAACATAGAGGACAAAGAGGTAATTGGGCCAGAAATCCTCAAGGAAATGGAACAACAAATCAAAATGATTCGGGAACATCTAAAGGAGGCTGCCAATAGGCAGAAGAGTTATGCAGACTTAAAGTGGGTTGATAGGAATTATAAACTTGGTGAGAAGGTCTTTCTTCTGGTTAAACCGAAAAAGAGCTCAATAACTTTTGGCAAGGCTACCAAGTTTTCGCCATGTTACGTGGGACCTTTTGAAATTGTTGAAATAATCAACCCTGTAGCTTATCGTCTAGCATTACCTCCTGCTTTATCACAAATGCATGATGTTTTTCATATTTCTTTGCTTAAGAAATACGTAACAGATTTATCACATGTGCTGAATTAGAATTCCTTGCAGGTCCAAGACCTAGGAATAATCGTGATTAAGCCCATTCGAGTGCTGGGAACTCGCCAGTTGTACTTAAGAAATCGTGAAGTGAATCAATGTAAGGTCTAGTGGGACCAGTTTAGCGAAGAAAGTGAAACTTGGAAAAATCTCGAAGAAATGAGATCTGATTTTCCATACTTGTTTGATCGAAATTAAAATTCGAACAACTGATAATTCTACCAAATTTAGACAATTATTGGTCTATTTTACAGTTATCTTAAAACACTGTTTTAAAGAGTGAATCTATTTTGTATGAACTTATGAATGGAAGGACAATAACTGAATTTTGTCCTAGAAACTCCTTGAATTGGTTAATTTGATCATCGGGACGATGATTCTTTAAGAAGGGAGGAATGTAATGCCTTGATTTTTGTAAGTTATCATGGTGATTACTTTTCATGATGTTGTAACTGCAGAAATGAAGATAAATATGTTAAGACACATCTTTTGATCTTAAAGGAATGTGTTGCTAATCTGGAACCTTGTTTGCTGTAACTTGATACTTGGGATAGAAGTTATTATTGCTTGTGTGATTGCTAATGAGACAACAGACTTGTCGTATGCTTGATGAACTGTTTTCGCTGATTGACAGCACACCGTGAATCAATTCCATTAATCCAAGGTATGATGTGGCCTTCTTATGATCGCTTGTTGATTTACTTTTAAACCAGATTGAAGGTTGATATAAATGTTACAGCACCTGATTTCTAGTATGAATATCTGTTACGTAAATGCCAATGAAAAAGGTTCAATTCTCCAACCGCACACCGTTGTAATGCTAGACCACGTAAGGCAATAAAGGCCTGGATGCGGGTGGCTCAGGTATGTGGAACATAGGACGAAACGTCATGCATTGTGTCGAATACGACTATCAGGTGGAAGAACTTGATTTGGAAACTAATTAATTAAATATTAGGGGAATAAAACCCAAACCTACCCCTAAGTTCTACCCTATACCCTAACTACTATCCTATATGGATTTTAAATTTTATAAAGGAGAAAATAGATGTAAATCCTACTAACTTATGAACTAGGCGAATGACCTAGATATGGACTATTAAAATCCTAAACTAATCCTAAGCTAAGGAAGGGGACGTATAGACCCATGTGGATGGAAAGGATAAGGAGGGAAGGTAGGAATTTAATGGGACAGTAATGAGGTCCTTGCATGTGCAGCCCCAAGTTTGGTGGGAACATGGAAAAGTTGGAGGCATCCAACTAGCTATGAAGCTAAACTTTGATTTCATGCAAAAATTTGAAATTTTGAATCCGCCAACCTTGAGTTAGCGGTGGCATGAGGAAAAAGAAAAAGGAATGCATTCAATGCATTCAATGGCATTGGTCTTAGTGACCAACTCGCCTTGGAAAGAGGATTGTGAAGGAAGTTTGTTTGTTGCTGTGCGCATTTGGATTTTAGTTGCTTTGCATTTTGTTCCTCCATGGTTCTGTTGAACCTGTTGTGATTTTTGGGTATTGATTCTGTATTTGGAGCATCCGAGGGATATTTTTGAGCCTGTGGAAGTAGGTGACTGTTTGGAAAGCTTTACTACTGTCACCGTGGAGAAGAATAGCTCCTGTGGGCATGGTTTTCTTCGAGCTTCAAGAAAGATAAACAGGCATGTTAAGCCCTTCTCCTTAAACCGTTTGCTTTTGCTTAATCGTCTCATTAAAACAACCTTGCTCTTATGATGGGGGTTTTGGTTATTGATTTGGCTGTTATACTGAGAAGATTTCGAGTTGAGTCATTTTTCTTTGCTGAACGCGGCTTGAGCATTCTTTTCTTGATGATTTGTATGTCTGGTTGAACTGTCCTTGCTGTATGGTTGTTCTGACAGTGTTGGGTATTCATTTCATTACCATTATGGGTTTGTGCTAATAGATACATTAGCTAAATGAATATCACTTCTAAGTTCTGCGCATCCTTGCGAAAATAGGAGGATGAGATGATTTTTTTTATAACTGGTTGAACCATCATTATATGGGTGAATACGATTTGGGTATTCTTGTGCGTTTGAAGAAAATGATTGTTCTTCTTATTGAAATCATTAATGTATTACGTTTTCTCTTTGCTGTTCTGAAATCTAAAGGTAATGAGAGAGAGGATTTTATTATGCATTTTTGATGCGATTTGATCTTCTAGTCTGAACTGTTATCATGAAAACGAACATGGGTTAGTGTTTCTGTGAAAATGAATGAAACAAATGAGATTTGGTTTGCTGTTGAGATTGTTTTGATTGAACCTTGCTTGCGCATCTATTACCCCATGTGGGTTTGCATTGATAAAGGTATTGATATGCGAATATTGTATTTCTGAGATCAGTGTGTGGAAATGTTTGGAAAAAAAAAACAAAGCTGTGGTGATGTTGATAGACTATTATGCGAGTTATAATTCCTTGGTGTTTCTCATTGGATAAAATATGGGTTTCCAGGGACAACAAGGTTATAGTAGTATCTTACTTGCTGTCTTAAATTGTTATAGTATTCTTCCTGTTGATTTTTTTGGGTATTCATATAGGACTGTTGGGAAGGAAGTTCTAATCTGATGATGAACAGAAAATCAGTCTATATAATAGACTAAGTAGAGAATGCAAATTATATTGTGTCTTGCTGAACTCAAGGATATACACATAATATTATATATATATATGATTTTAAGGATTTTGGACCTTTCATTGTTTTCATTAAGAGCAGAATATGAATGGATTTATTACCTTGCTGTTAGAAAGTAAATTTTCTCATTATTGGATGAAAATGTGATTGTTGTTGTTGCTGTACACTCTACATGTTATAAAGATGAAAATTTCTATAGAGTGACTTATTTTAAAGGGGAATATATTATGTGGAATGAATCATATTGATGGATCATGTCTGTTTTAAATAATGGGTAATTGAATAAGACAGTGAGAAGAGGTAATATGATCTTTCTCTCTTATATTTGATTATGGATTTTCATTTATCTCTCTTTGAACTGTTACCGTTGATTGGTATCATGTCTAGATTAAATTTTGTACTGCCTTGGTTTAAGCATCTGCATTTTATGGCTGTTTACTTTTCTCCTCAGCGTTTGATTGCTTGAAATCAATTGAGTAGCATGAAAGGAAAGGAAAGTAATTTGGTTTAAAATTTCAGTCAAATTTTATCTTTGAAATTATAACTGTTATAAGTGAAAGGAAATTACAGTTTTTTATGTTGGAACAACAGTATGCATGATTATGTTTTAGTTTTTACATATGCTAATTTTGGAACTATTTAAAGGGAAATTACTTCTTGTAGTAATTGTTGGGAAACAGGGTAGTAATTCTATCTTTTTTGATTGGGAGGGTAATTAGATGATTGAATTGTTATGCTGTTTATCCCTTTTGGTACTTAATTCTTGAATGATGTTCATATTAAGGTTTTCATAAAAGCAGGGTTCTTTTATTGAGACAGTTAATTAGAAGCACCTCATTTTAATGACAAGTGCTTAATATTCTCAGCTCAATGAACTGACCCGTGCAAGTAATTTTTCAGATGAAACTTGAGTATAAATGAAGACATGGTTGTTTTCTGATACTTCTTTTGGATTGACTGAAGATGGATTGTAATTGATAGCTATTACTCCTCTAAGAGGAAGTGAGAAAAGAAGAAATTACATTCTTCTATCTTATGGGTTGTAATGTGTTTAATATAAACAAAGTCCAGTCGTTTGGACTGGAAAATGTATAGATTGTAAAAACCGATGGACGAATACAAGTACAAGTGTGATATTTTTAATGACTGTATCAGTTTGATATTGTTGAATAAGTTTGAGAATAAACATTATTCCTTGATTTGGTATTATTCAAATGTTAATGGATGGATTTAAAAGGAAATAACATCTATTCTTTACCTAAATGCAACTCTTACATTGAAATGTGTAATTAGTTCATACTTGGGTTAAGATGAATTTTAAATTGGCATTAAAAAGGAATTAGCTCAACATGATCTCTTAATTGAAAGGTATTCGGGATTAGCTTGAAAGCTAAGGAATATCAAATAACTTAGGAGCATCCGAACCTTGTATTCGAACTCCGTTAATAACCTCGAATGTTTAAATTCAAAAAATATGGATATGGGAAAACATATCTATTGATAACTAACCTTAACAGAAGTAAGGTTAAGGAGAACAAACGAATAGGTTCATTTAGAATTAGACCTCGTTTAAATGATGTCTAATAAGATGGAATTCTAAATTTTTTACGGTTGTGGAAAAAACTTGGTTAAGTTTAATAGGTTAAACTTATTAAGTTTATGGATAATGGACTGATTAGTCAGATAAATAAAGAAAGAAACCAAGAAGAGAATATGCAACCCTTCCGTATGAAGGAGGAGATGCGTATTAAGCTAGAAGATAGATTAAGTCTCTCCTAGCTACATACAACCGTAACGAGAACGAGGTTTAAGGATCAGCATGACTGCTGAAAGTTGATCTTAATGATTAGATTACGACCAAATCACACTCGAGCTGGATGAATATTCTCGATGAGTGGATTCCGTAGGACATTGACATACGCCAAATACACTATGGTGTCATCATGAAGGCGGGACCTTCATGACGACACAATATTATAGCTGACATATTACAATGCCCTCCCGAATTAAATCATCGAGTTTATATAAGCTGGGTACTACTTCTTAGATGGGGATAGGAATGTGATCCTGTATACAGAGTAAATTCGAAGGACTAAAGGTAACTAGACACACGGAATCGTTAGGGGATGACACCGTATGTCTATGTATCTTTAGTTACCATGAGTAACTTCCTATACTCGTTCATATTGCTAGTTGGGGTTAGAACTTGACCTTAAATGGAAGGACTGGTAGAGGCCAGGAAAGACCATTCTAGATAACAGACAAAGTGAGGTGAAGGACGTATTCCATTGGTGTGTATCACATCTAGGAATATGATCATGCAAAGCATGTGAAAATCTTTGGCCAAAGTATCGAAAGTGTTGGTTACATTGTTCTAATCACCTAGTTAAGATGCATGATGTCAGATGAATATCAGTAACAGATATTCAGATAGGCTTCTTAAATGGATCACTTCGATAACCGGAAATGGTAAGAAAACCCTGTATATTCATTATACAATGCATGGATTAACATGAAGGATCGGTAAGTCGCCAAGTCATGAAATGAGAGATCACTGAAACTCCGAGCCATAAAATGGGAGATCGGTAGTTCTTCGAGTCATTTACAGTAGCATATGCTAAACTACAAATGATCCAAATGACATAAAGAGGATAAGTCCTCTTAAGTTTGATGGAACAACCCTTGGGGACGGAGCTGAGAATTGGCTCAATGAAATGTAGAAGTACTTTGCAATAAGAAACTTCTCCGAGGAGACGAAAGCGATATGGGGAGCATATCAACTTTCTCATGAAGCATCATTATGGTGGGACAACTGTAAAGTTGAGTTGAATATTGTCGAATCGGACATAACTTAGGATCAATTTAAGGGTTACTTTAGGCAACGGTGGCTGCCTCAACTCTATTTTGATAGGAAAATGACTGAATTTCAGAACTGGTCGCAAGGAAGGTTGACGGTGACAGAATACTGGGAAGGGTTTACTAAACTCCTTAAGTATGTGCCACAGTACCAAGCTGACGAGAAGTTCAGAATACGAAAGTTCATAATGGGACTAAATCCCATCATTGGTGGCGAAGTGGATGTCCACGGTCCAACCACCATGGAAGGAGTTGTCGAAAAGGCAATAAGACAGGAACAGAAATTAAGAGCAATTTCTACTCATAGGGAGGAGATAAGGAAGAAGGCTCCCAATTCTTCTTCATCTCTCGCACCCAAAAGGGGGCCTTGGAAAAGGTTTAGTGTGAATTTTTTTTTTGTAGATAATAACAAGAAATCTGTAATGAACAAACCTGAAAATAGTGTGCGGAGAAGCTTCGCAAAAGTTATTGGCAATGGACAAAAGCCCTATGGGAGCCAGAATGATAACTTCAAAGTTGGTAACAAATTTGAGCCTAGGAAAGGGTCAGTTGGAGGATGCTTCAACTGTGGAAAATACCATTATGTGAGTCACTGTCCTCTGAAGAAGGATGATCGCGATCAGCCGCATAAGATACACGCTGCGGTAGCTAACAGACAAGCTGAAAAGTAAGTTATGCCTATAGAAGTTTTGGGTAAGTTATTCGGTACACCTATAGTCATAATTTTTGATACTGGGGCTACTGAATGCTTTATTTCTACTAAACTTGCAATGAAATTAAAAAGAAATGCTGAACGAATGGATAAGACATGGACAATGCATTATGGGAATAATGCTGTCCATACAGTCGAAATGTGCCTTTTTGGGGCAATTCTTGACTTGCCCAGTTTCTCCACCGAAGTTGACCTGTATGTCACTCCTTTAGGATCATATGATATCATTATTGGAGTTAACTGGTTGACAGAACATAAGGCAAAGGTCGACTGTTATGAATTTTTTTTTTTGTTGTTTTGACGACCTGCAGAAAACAACAGTCATTCAAGGTGTAAAGCGTGAAGTTGCAGTTAGGAAACTAACAGATATGCAACTAAAAAGGGCTAAAAATAGAGGCTACACCTTGTATGCAGTAAAAATGATAGAAAATGCTGAGGAGGATAATGATTTCATGGAAAGATATCCATTATTAAGGGATTTCAGTGATGTATTTCCGGAGGAATTACCAGGTCTTCCACCCAAACAAGAGTTTGACTTTGCAATAGAAATCAAGCCAGGAACTGAACCCATATCTAAGGCACCTTATAGAATGACCACCCTCGATTTGGTAGAGTTAAAGGCTCAATTATAGGAACTTTTGAATAAAGGGCTGATAAGACCGAGTGTCTCACCCTGGGGAGCGCCGGTAATTTTTGTAAAGAAAAAGGATGGTACATTGAGACTGTGCATTGATTACATAATGTTGAACAAGGCAACTATTAAGAATAGATACCCACTTCCTAGGATTGATGATCTGTTTAACTAAATGCATGGAGCATCAGTCTATTCAAAAATAGATCTTCGATCTGGGTATCATCAGCTGTGAATAAAGGAAGAAGATATTCATAAAACAAATTTTAGAACAATGTACGTGCATTATGAATTCACGGTGTTACCTTTTGGGTTGAAAAATGCACCTGCCGCCTTCATGAATCTGATGAACAATATTTTTCAAGAATACCTAGACAAGTTTGTGCTTGTATTCTTAGACGACATTCTTATATACTCTAAAAATGTCGAAGAGCACCAAGAACATTTAAGGATAGTTCTAGAAGTTTTAAGAAAGAGGAAGTTGTATGACAAACTATCTAAATGTTCCTTTTATGATGTAGGAGGTGCATTATTTGGGACATGTTATAAGAAAGAATGGGATAGCTGTAGACCCTTCAAAGATCGTAGCTATAACTGAGTGGCCTACGCCTAAGAATGTGCATGAAGTAAGAAGCTTCATGGGCTTGGCAGGATATTATAGAAAGTTCGTTAAGGATTTTTCAAAAATTGCTGCCCCCAATCACTTCATTGCAAAAGAAGGATAAGAAATTTTTCTGGATTGACAAATATAAATCTGCCTTTAAAAATTTAAAGGAACAGTTAACTACAACACCTATTTTAACTGTACCAAATCCAAATGGAAATTTTATGGTTGTAAGGGATGCATCGGGAGAAGGCCTTGGAGGTATTCTGTTACAGAATAACCATGTCATAGCTTATGAAAGCAAAAAGCTTAAGTTACATGAACAGAATTATGCTCCACACGACCTAGAGCTCGCTGCCATTGTACATGCACTTCAAATGTGGAGTCATTACCTTTAGGAAAACCTTTTGAGTTAAAAACTTACCATCTGGGGTTGAAGTATATTTTTACTCAGCCAAATCTAAATGCAAGGCAACGAAGATGGTTAGAATTTCTGTCTCAGTATGATTTTGATATAAGCTACATCAAAGGCAAGGAAAATAGAGTGGCAGATGCTCTGAGTCGAAGGAAGCATATCTCTGCTCTTATAACGTTAAGAACTCAATTTAAGGATGAGGTGAAAGATGCCTTGGAATCAAATCTTTATTTCCAACAAGTTAAAATAGCACTTGCTTCAGATCCAAAGGATGTGAGGTATAAAGGATTTCGATTTGATAGCGAAGCAATTCTGAGATTCGAAAACAGGGTCTATATACCCTTGGAAAATGATTTAAGAAGGAAATTGTTAACTGAATTTCATAATTCACCTTTTTCTAGACACCCTGGCATTACGAAAATGCTTGCTGATCTTAAGCAGTAATAATTCTAGAAAGCGAATGAAAAAGGATGTGGTGGAATTTGTAACACACTGCTTGGAATGTCAGCATGTTAAGGCAGGACATATGCATCCTGCTGGATTATTGTATCCCCAAAGCGTTCCACAATACAAATGGCAAGTGATAATTATGGATTTTGTTCAAGGATTGCCTATGTTAAGGAACAAGCATGATATCATCCTGGTTGTCGTTGAAAAATTAACCAAAGTAGCACACTTCATTACTGGTAATTTGAAAGATGATGCACCAGTATTAGCAAGAAGATTTATACATGAAATTTTCAGATTGCATGGAATACCCGAATTGATCATATCGGACAGATATCTGAGGATGACATCAAGGTTTTGGAAAACGCTTAATGCAGCCTTGGGAACTAAATTAAACTTCAGCTCTGCATATCATTCGGAGATGGATGGATAGACCGAGAGAGTCAATCAAGTTTTAGAGGACATGTTAAGAATGTATTGCATGGACCAGCAGTATAAATGGGAGGAATATCTTCCGCTGGTTGAATTTGCCTACAATAATACATACCATGCCTCTTTAAAAATGGCGCCCTTTGAAGCATTGTATGGAAGAAAATGTAAAACCCCTGTTAGTTGGGACATCATATAGAGGACAGAGAGGTAATTGGGCCAGAAATCCTCAAGGAAATGGAACAACAAATCAAAATGATTCGGGAACATCTAAAGGAGGCTGCCAATAGGCAGAAGAGTTATGCAGACTTAAAGTGGGTTGATAGGAATTATAAACTTGGTGAGAAGGTCTTTCTTCGGGTTAAGCCGAAAAAGAGCTCAATAACTTTTGGCAAGGCTACCAAGTTGTCGCCACGTTACGTGGGACCTTTTGAAATTGTTGAAATAATCAACCCTGTAGCTTATCATCTAGCATTACCTCCTGCTTTATCACAAATGCATGATGTTTTTCATATTTCTTTGCTTAAGAAATACGTAACAGATTTATCACATGTGCTGAATTGGAATTCCTTGCAGGTCCAAGACCTAGGAATAATCGTGATTAAGCCCATTCGAGTGCTGGGAACTCGCCAGTTGATACTTAAGAAATCATGAAGTGAATCAATGTAAGGTCTAGTGGGACCAGTTTAGCGAAGAAAGTGTAACTTGGGAAAATCTTGAAGAAATGAGATCTGATTTTCCATACTTGTTTGATCGAAATTGAAATTCGAAAAAATGATAATTCTACCAAATTTAGACAATTATTGGTCTATTTTACAGTTATCTTAAAACACTGTTTTAAAGAGTGAATCTGTTTTGTATGAACTTATGAATGGAAGGAAAATAACTGAATTTTGTCCTAGAAACTCCTTGAATTGGTTAATTTGATCATCGGGACGATGATTCTTTAAGAAGGGAGGAATGTAATGCCTTGATTTTTGTAAGTTATCATGGTGATTACTTTTCATGATGTTGTGACTGCAGAAATGAAGATAAATATGTTAAGACACATCTTTTGATCTTAAATGGAATGTGTTGCTAATCTGGAACCTTGTTTGCTGTAACTTGATACTTGGGACAGAAGTTATTATTGCTTGTGTGATTGCTAATGAGACAACAGACTTGTCGTATGCTTGATGAACTGTTTTCGCCGATTGACAGCACACCCGTGAATCAATTCCATTAATCCAAGGTATGATGATGTGGCCTTCTTATGATCGCTTGTTGATTTACTTTTAAACCAGATTGAAGGTTCATATAAATGTTACATCACCTGATTTCTGGTATGAATATCTGTTACGTAAATGCCAATGAAAAAGGTTCAATTCTCTAACTGCGCACCGTTATAATGCTAGACCACGTAAGGCGATAAAGGCCTGGATGCGGGTGGCTCAGGTATGTGGAACATAAGACGAAACGTCCTGCATTGTGTCAAATACGACTATCAGGCGGAAGAACTTGATTTGGAAACTAATTAATTAAATATTAGGGGAATAAAACCCAAAACCTACCCCTAAGTCCTACCCTATACCCTAACTACTATCCTATATGGATTTTAAATTTTATAAAGGAGAAAATAGATGTAAATCCTACTAACCTATGAACTAGGCGAATGACCTAGATATGGACTATTAAAATCCTAAACTAATCCTAACCTAAGGAAGGGGACGTATAGACCCATGTGGATGAAAGGATAAGGAGGGAAGGTAGGAAATTTAATGGGACAGTAAATGAGGTCCTTGCATGTGCAGCGCCAAGTTTGGCGGGAACATGGAGAAAGTTGGAGGCGTCCAACTAGCTATAGAAGCTAAACTTTGAATTTATATGCAAAAATTTGAAATTTGAGAAATCTCGCCAACCTTGAGTCAGCGGTGGCATGAGGAAAAAGAAAAATGTAATGCATTCAATGCATTCAATTGGCATTGGTGCTTAGCGAACAACTTGCCTTGGAAAGAGGATTGAGGAAAAAGGAAGTTTTGTATGTTGCTGTGCGCATTTGGATTTTAGTTGCTCTGCATTTTGTTTCCTCCATGGTTCTTTCGAACCTGTTGTAATTTTTGCTGGGTATTGATTTCTATTATTTGGAGAATCCGAGGGATATTTTTTGATCCTGTGGAAGTTAGGTGACTGTTCGGAAAGCTTGGCTACTGAGGACGTCGTGGAGAAGAAATAGCTCCTGTGGGCACGGTTTTCTTCGAGCTTCAAGAAAGATTAACAGACGTGTTAAGCCCTTCTCCTTAAACCGTTTGCTTTTGTTTAATCGTCTCATAAAAACAACCTTGCTCTTATGATGGGGGTTTTGGTTATTTGGTTTGGCTGTTATACGTTGAGATTATTTTTAGTTGAGTCATTTTCTTCTTTGCTGAACGCAGCCTTGAGCATTATTTGCTTGATGATTTGTATGTCTGGTTGACACTGTCCTTGCTGTATGGTTTGTTCTCGACAGTGTTGGGTATTCGCTTTCATTACCATTATGGGTTTGTGCTAATAGATACATTAGCTAAATGAATATCACTTCTGAGTTCTGCGAATCCTTGCAAAAATAGAAAGGATGAGATGATTTTTTTTATAACTGGTTGAACCATCATTATATGGGTGAATACGATTTGGGTATTCTTGTGGTGTTTGAAGAAAATGATTGTTCTTCTTACTGAAATCATTAATGTATTACGTTTTCTATTTGCTACTTCTGAAATCTAAAGGTAATGAGAGAGAGAGATTTTTATTATGCATTTTTGATGAGGTTTGATCTTCTAGTCTGAACTATTATCATGAAAACGAACATGGGTTAGTATTTCTGTGTAAATGAATGAAACCAATGAGATTTGGTTTGCTATTGAGATTGTTTTGACTGAACCTTTCTTTCGCATCTAGTACCCCATGCGGGTTTGCATTGATAAAGGTATCTGATATGCGAATATTGTATTTCTGAGATCAGTGTGTGGAAACATTTGAAAAAAAAACAAAGCTAGTGGTGATGTTGATTAGACTATTATGCAAGTTATAATTCCTTGGTGCTTTTCTCATTGGATAAAATATGGGTTTCCAGGGACGGCAAGGTTATAGTAGTATCTTACTTTGCTGTACTTAAATTGTTATAGTATTCTTCCTGTTGATTTTTTTGGGTATTCATATAGGACTATTGGGAAGGAAGTTCTAATCTGATGATGAACAGAAAAAGCAGTCTATATAATAGACTGAGTAGAGCAGTAGCAAATTATATTGTGTCTTGCTAGAACTCAAGGATATATATATATATATATATATATATATATATATATATTTTGGACCTTTCATCATTTTCATTAAGAGCAGAATACGAATGGATTTATTACCTTGCTGCTCGAAAAGTGAAAATTTTCTCATTACTTGGATGAAAATGTGACTAGTTGTTGTCGCTGTACACTCTTACATGTTATAAAGATGTGAATGTCTGTAGAGTGAAATGTTTAAAAGGAAATGATTGTGTTAGAGGTTCTTTTGGTACTAATATTTATAGGCCAGTTGGAATGAACTATGGTCAACTTTTTGTGAAGGTAATAATAGTTTTCAATTACTGAATATACTACTCTGAATGAATTATACTATTGGAATCTGTCTGCTCTAAATAATGAGGTAATTGAATAAGACAGTGAGAAGAGGTGATATGTTCTTTCTCTCTTATATTTGATTATTGATTTTCATTTATCTCTCTTTGAACTGTTATCATTGATTGATATCACATTTGGATTAAAAAATTCTAGTGCAACTCTGAGGAAAAGAAAGAGAGTGTGAATGGATAATTTGAATTAATGATCATTTTTCTCTCATACAGTTGGAAATTTATAATTGTTATGGAACGAATTTCGTACTGCTTGGGTTAAGCATTTGTATTTAATAGCTGTTTACTTTTCTCCTTAGGCGTTTGATTTCTTGAAATCAATCTGAGTTGCATGAAAGGAAAGGAAAGTAATCCGGTTTAGAAAATTTTCGTCAAGATTTTATCTTTTGAAATTCATAAATGTTATAAGTGAAAGGAAATTGACAGTTTTTATGTTGGAACAACAGTATGCATGATTATGTTTTTAGTTTTTACAGCTGTTTGTAATCTCTAGAATTATTTAAAGGGAAATTACTTCTTTATGAGTAATTATTCGGGAAACAGAGCAGTAATTCTATCTTTGTCTGATTGGGAGGGTAATTAGATGATTGAGGTTGTTATGCTGTTTATCCCTTTCGTTACTTAATTCTTGAATGATGTTCATATTAACGTTTTCATAAAAGCAGGGTTCTTTTATTGAGACAGTTACTTAGAAGCACCTCATTTTAATGACAAGTGCTTAATATTCTCAGCTCAATGAACTGACCCGTGCAAGTAATTTTGCAGATGAAACTTGAGTATAAAAGAAGACATGGTTGTGTTTTGATAATTCTTTTGGATTGACTGAAGATGGATTGTAATTGATAGCTATTACTCCTCCACGAAGAAATGAGAAAGGAAGAAGTTACATTCTTCTATCTTTATGAGTTGTAATGTTGTTTGATATAAACAAAGTCCAGTCGTTTGGACTAGCAAATGTATAGATTGTAAATCTTATGGATGAATACAAGTAAAAGTGTGATATTTTCAATAACTGTATCAGTTTGATATTGTTGAATAAGTTTGAGAATATAAAATTATTCCTTGACTTGGAATTATTCAAATGTTAATGGATGAATTTAAAAGGAAATAACATCGATTCTTTACTTGAATGCAACTTTTACATTGAAATGTGCAATTAGTTCATACTTGGGTTAAGATGAATTTTTAATTGACATTAAAAAGATTTAGATAAACACGAAATCCTAATTGGAAGGTATTCGGGATTAGCTTGAAAGCTAAGGGATATCAAATAACTTAGGGGCAGCCGAACCTTGTATTCGGACTCCGTTAATAGCCTCGAATGTTTAAATTCAGAAAATAAAGATATGAGAAATCATATCTATTGTTAACAGACCTTAACTAAGTAAGGTTAAGAAGGATAAATGAATAAATTCATTTAGAATTAGACCTCGTTTAAATGACGTCTAATAAGATGGAATTCTGAATTTGTTTACAGTTGTGGAAAACTTGGATAAGTTTATTAGGTTAAACTTAGTAAGTTTATCGATAATGGATTGATTAGTCCAAAGATTAAGAAAGGAACCAAGAAGTGAATATGCAATCCTTCGGTATGAAGGAGGAGATGCGTATTAAGCTAGAAGATGGATTAAGTCTCTCTTAGCTACATACAACTTTAACAAGAACAAGGATAAATGATTAGTATGGTTGCTGAAAGTTGATCTTAAATACTAAGATTATAACCAATCACAATTGAGCTGGATGGGTACCCTCGATGAGAGGTTTCCATAGGACATTGTCATACACTAGCTACAATATGGTGTCTTCGTGGAGGCGAGGCCTTCATGACGACACAATGTTATAGCTGAAATATTACAATGCCCTCCCGAATTAAATCATCAAGTTTACATAAGCTGGATACTAAGTTCTTGGCTGGGGATAGGAATGTGATCACATATACGGAGTTACTCCGAAGGACTAAAGGTAACTAGACACATGGAGTCGTCTAGGAATGACACCGTATGTCTGCGTAT
The DNA here is from genome assembly GCA_019776745.2 of Taxus chinensis. NCBI lineage: Eukaryota > Viridiplantae > Streptophyta > Pinopsida > Cupressales > Taxaceae > Taxus > Taxus chinensis. The sequence continues at coordinate 465,288,937 of CM034148.1, forward strand.
CTTTAATTACCATGAGTAACTTCCTATACTCATTCATATTGCTAGTTGGGGTTAGAGTTTGACCTTAAATGGAAGGACTGGTAGAGACCAGGAAAGACCATTCTAGATAACAGATGAAGTGAGGTGAAGGATGTATTCCATTGGTGTGTATCACATCTAGGAATATGATCATGCAAAGCATGTGAAAATCTTTGCCCAAAGTATCGCAAGTGCTGGTTACATTGTCCTAATCACCTAGTTTAAGATGCAGGATGTCAGATGAATATCAGTAACAGATATTCATATAGGCTTCTTAAATGGATCACATCGATAACCGGAAACGGTAAAAGAACACTGTATATTCATTATACTATGCATGAATTAACATGAAGGATCGGTAAGTCACCGAGTCATGAAATGAGAGATCGCTGAAACTCTGATCCATAAAGTGGGAATACTGAATCTTCTCTCTTGACCTGAATGTTTGCTTTCTCTTTCCTAAACTAATCATTGGGATTGAAAATAGACTCCAAAGTGATAAGTCCCTTGGGCAGCTTGTTAGTTCTCAGTTGTACCACTTGGTCACCATACTGCTGTTCCAATTTTTCCTGATTTTTAGCTGAGAACTTAGCTTCTTCTTGTAAGAAATGGATGATTTACTGGTCATTCTCAAACACTTGCCAACTTACATTGTTATCCGACACTGAAGGCCTCACAATCACATGGATGTTTGGCTGTACCTTGTCCTTTTGAATGCTTTCCACAATATCAAAGGCTGCCCCAACTGCTGCAAGCCTGTCAGCAGCTTGGTTTTCTTTTCTAGGAATGGATTTTATGCTAAAGCCCTTGAAAATATTCAATGAGGTCCCACACCCTATTCTTGTAGCACTTGAGTAGATTATTCTTGACAGCATGCTTCCCCTTAACTTGGTTTACAATCAATTCACTATCACCAAAGACTTGCAAGTTCTTTATTCCTCTCTTTATTGCCCAATGCATCCCTTGCACCAAGGCTTCATATTCAGCAGTGTTATTGGAGCATGCAAACTGAAATCTAAAAGTTGAATAGTACTTTACTCCTTGAGGTGAAATAAGCATAGCTCCACCTCCGCACCTTGTCTACTCCTTGATCCATCAAAAAATAGCTTGCCATACCTCATTGTCATCCTTGTGGTTTGGCTTGGTGATGCTAGGAATGGGCTGATCTTCTTTCATGTATACAGTAGACCCCTAGCTCAGATTCTTCTACTTCTTGATAAGGATCAAAAGCATGCACCTTGTTTGCCCATTCATCAAGAGTTAGATCTGGGATGCTTCCAACCTTGGTGTCAACTTCATCAGTGCTTGGGTGATCTTCTTGATCAAATGCCGAACAATTGGCATTGATCTGACTTGGAGTGTAGGGCTCAATGTGGAAGTTTGCAATAGGTTCAGACCTGATTGTAGCTTTGGTTCCATACCTCGTTCTGAACAGCATGTGTGACCAATCAGCAGACAAATATCCTCCAATCTTGGCTGTGAAATCTCTTGACAAACATAGGGCAAAGAGTGGTGGAAGGTCTATAACTGATACATCTTGTAAAACAACAACATTTGGACATGCATGCAAGGTAAGACTCAAGTTTCTAATCACCCCAACTGTTGTTACTGCTGTCCCATCCAACTACACTACCCCTTTGGATATGGTTTCATATTGAAGTCCTAGCTGATCAGCTATTTGCTTGGGCATCACTGAGCTACTTGCCCCAGAATCAATCATGCAATTGTGCACCAATTGGTTTCCAATGATTAATGAGACATAAAAAGGAGGGGGCTTCAACATTTTACCTTGCTGTCCTCCATGATTCCCTTCAGGCTGGGCAACATTTGTGAGCACCTTCTCTTGCATTTGGACTTGCTGATTCGAAGTTGGCCAGTCCTTCATGGCAGCTTGTAGCAAATCTCTCTGGCCTGGGATAGATAGGGATTCCCACATTGATATATTTACATTTGTCTTCTTCATCTGATCAATGATATTAAATGGTGATGAAGGATCTCTTTGCTGTCCCTTGGTTTGCATATTCATCCCTTGCATGTGGGCAGCAACAATTGGTATTTGAGTTGGTCTAGGAGCTGTTCTTGGCTGCCCTTGTGCATTTACAACTAGATTTTGTTTGCCAACCATTTGTGGAGCAATAAAAGGTTGTGGATTGGTTGGAGCTAATGGTTGTTCTTCACCCAAATTCCTTCTTTTTGACCTTGTGTTGGCTGCAACACCTTGAGAGACTGTTTGATTTATGCCACAAAATCCTCTGCCTGCCAGTTCACAAGTGTGGTGTCATTTGGAGTTGATTGCTGCTGAGAATGTTTCTTGTTGTTGGTCCTTTTCCTTGACTGCCCTCACCCTCCACACCTGTAGTTGTCACCATTAATGCTTGATTCAAGGCACCATTGAAGCACATAGATTGGTTGTAAGGTTCATTGCATGGAAAACACCAATCATATTCTTGAGCAACATTGTTTTGTGTTGGCACCAAAGCCTTAGAGGCAGATATAACATTTGGATTATAGGGCTGAAATGGTCTGTTGGCAGGAGGCCTTGCTTGATTTAGATTTACAGCTGGATTGGGTGGTCTATGAGGTTGATATGGCTGCCTGTTAGGCTAAGCTTGAGGCTGGAAGGAAGGTCTAAAACTTTGGGCTTGTTGCCTCTTGAGAGTAACCAGCTCATTACCTAAATTTTGCAATTGCTTCATGACTTTTTGAAGCTCATTTGGGGCACTTGGAGATGAAGTAGAAGCTTCATTTGAATTCTGATTTCTAGGAGTGGGAGAAGGAGCCAAATTAGGTGCTTGATTAGTGTTTGGGCTCTCTAAACTTGGAAATAATGGCATGGGAGGTCTAGGGGCTAGTTTTCTAGCTTGGATCAAACAATTTTCAGCCCTAATGGCAATGCTATAAGCCATAGGGATAGTTATGCCTCCCATGGACTGAATCAACATAGAAATATCAAAATTTAGAGCTTTGAGATAGTAAAGAAAAGCACCTTCTGCTGTTGGCCTGACTGCCACTGGAATTCTCTCCCAAGTCCTTTGAAATCTGAAATTAAAATCAGTCAGCTGCTCATTGGGAGCTCTTTTGATAGTTGTCAGCTGTCTCCAAAAGGGACAAGTTGTCTCCCTTTTCCACAAACTGCTCATGGAGGGCTATACATAGCTGATTTCAATTTTGAATAGAACCTAGAGGCAAGACTCCTGAACCATTGCAAAGCTTTCCCTTTGAATGAAGATGCCAACAATTTGACAGCAACTTGCATCTCATTGATCTCATGGATTGCACAAATGTTAGCAATATCCTTAACATGATCACCAGGTGAGGTTTGATTTTCTCTAGTGAAGTATGGAATGTTCTTCAATGCTGCAACTGGGATTGGATTTTGTGCATTGAGAGCAAGTGGGCTGCTGCCAGTGAAATTGACATAGGGGTTGTTTTGTGCCATTCTAATTGGCCTTAGAACCCTTGTTGACTGAATGAAATGCCTACCAGGTGGAGGTGTTGAGAGAGTTCTGTTTGGTGGAGATGGAGACCTTTGAGCTCTTCTTCCCCTTCTGCCTTCTTCTTGGAGATAACTGTAGATATTCAAACAACAACCTCTTCCTCTCCAGCTCTTGACCTTGTAGTCTGATTCTTCTCATGAATTTTCAGGTCTGCACTGCTAAAACCAGCTGAATTCTTCCCCTTGGAGTCGCCAGATGTGCTAATTTATAGCTCTTTTAAGAAAGAAAATTGCAGCAGATGCACATCGAACTTTGTTGCAATGAAAATGAGACCTCTAAGGTCCCACCAGGTGTGCCAAAACTGTTGTGCAAATCACCAGCACCCCTGGATGCAAATCAGGTTTCTAAGTTGATGTTTCAGGCATCCAGTGTGATTGCACAACATTGAAACCTCTCTCCAAGTGTGGGACTTGCAAAATGAGAGAGGAATCTCCAGATTAGAGGCTTGTTCCTCAAACTCCTTGATCAGATCTGTTATTTGCACAATTGCAGAGGTTTGAATCCTAATCCTACTCTAAATTCCAAGGAGATCAAGATAGAGAATGCAAAAATTGAAACTAAACTAATAGGTGATACACCAAAGGAGTGGTGAACACTTCTTGTTCTGAAAATTGACACAATTTCATAAAAATGCAACATGAAACATCATGCACAACTGATAAGATGTAATTGAGAGGTCTGAAATGAAGCAAACAACACAAACAAAGGGCTGAAAACTGATCACAGAGTCTGTATTGTCATTTTTCACTGTCAAAATCCTTGCATTATAACATCAAAGAGGCAGAAAACCTGTTACAATCATGAAGAAGGTCTGATACTTGCAAAAATCACTTTTGAAGGTGAAAGAAGAAGCTTGCTATCCAAAAAAATGTTCAACCCTCAAAAAATGAGCCAAATCTGGCTTTTACAATGCATGGGTCGAGCCCAGGAGAGAGAAAATGTGTAAAAAACGTGGGAAGCCATTCCCCATTGAATGAAGATGCATTAAAATAGCATGGGCAATCCTTACAGACCCATTCCCTGACATTTTTGACCATGCTGAAGAAGAATGCGACCCATTTTGCATTAAAACTGGTTGTTGAAACGTCATTTCTAGCCATTACCACGTGCCAGATAGTGTTTCTTGATTTTCTCTCTCCAAACTAAACCAAAATGCAAAATTGACCCTGGAATCTTGTAGATAATTTCACCAGCTTTCCATTGATATAAAGAACGTGAAAATCCGAGCTCTGGATCGAAAGATATGGCGATTTGAAGATTTAGGGCAAAAACAGGGCCAAAAATCGGATCGGCGGGCAAAAAATTTGAATTTTTTACCCCTTTTTTGCTTTGGAAAATTTTCCAAAATTTTCCCCGCACTTGCCACTGGATGACATGTGTCAGGCTCTGATTGGCCGCGGGCTCTCCTTTGAAAATTTTCTACCGAGCCATAACTTGAAATTTTTGAGGAGTTGGAGGAAAATTTACCTTTCTCGGGTCCTGAGGGAGAGCTGGCTATCCAATGGTGCCATTTTTAGAAAATTTCTGCAGTGTCTAAAAATCTATTTCTGGACCTAGGACACGTGGGTAAGTCTCAAGATGAGTTAGCCACAAAAATGAGCAGGGGCATTTTTTCGGATAGCAATTACTGGTAGCCACATTTTCCTTTGGCCTCCGTTCTAAGTTGTTACATGGTGAAGAACCATGTGGCACAATTCCATTCGTCTGCGGGCCTCTGCGGGCTGATTTTTTTATTTGAAAATTTTGAGGGGATGCCACCAACTTAGTGGGAGAAGCGTAAAGTTGATAAATGAACTTCTCCCGGAATGAAAATCTCCCGCTTCATGCCAATTTAGGATTTTTTGGCCCCAAGCTTGGTAGCGACGTAACCTCAGTACTGACGGGCCAAATTTCAAGCTTAAGACCCAACCTATGTGCTTTAAAACACTCCTGCAACCTTATTTTAACTGCATTCTTCCCCACTTTTTCTAACATGTTGGCATTTTTTCTTGATGGGAGTGGCGGGCAAAAATTTTACCTTTGAGGGGATTTTGACAAAATAACTTGGAAAATTTTGGGCCTAAGGAATCTTACTTTCTCCCCGCCACTTCCTGAATAATGTGGTGGCTGATCATGATTGAAAATGCGGGCACCCTAAGGGTGAATTTTGCATAAAGTAAATCCACCTAGCTAAATCTGAGTGGTTAAAAAGCTATGAGTTTGGGAAAACTTTACCTTGGATGGAAATTTATTCCAAAATCGAGATGATGTTTCCCCTGGTGCTTGGATTTTTATAACTGCAGATGTTATGCCACATTAAGAAACTGATTGAAATTTATTTAACATGATATTACAAGGGAGTTGAAGTCTCCATTGAATCTAATCAAGGGGCTAGTGTTGGATAATCACAAAAATTCATTCATTTGGAAAAGTTGGACATTAGGGTAAATTGGCACACACGCAGAGTTGTTGTAACGCACACAAGCTTTTTACATCACAATTTGACATTATGTTTTATCTAATGACAATGCTAATGGGGTCACGCACACACACATATGTGACTAGAATGATTTGATCAATTTTAGGGATGTTTGACATGCACACGACACACTATAGGACTGTAGATCAAACGAGAACTACCCTGGACTTCTCCAGACACCCACAGTGTTACAGTTGACATGGGGTGGATCTTGACTCTCATCTAGATCACACACATCTAAACTTTGGACTCTATTCCACTCCAGGTCAAGTTAGTATTCATGTTCACATGCATAGGTAGTATCTTTACTATGCAAGCATCCAAGGGTCACCTTGCATGTGATTGCGGATGACTTAGGTCACAGTGCTCACGCCATATACGCACACACATGAGCATCTTCCTATAACTTGAATTATGTTGCTAAATGGCTCTTGATCTAGGAATGAGTTTGTTTAAAAAATGGAACGGTAGTTCTCAAATTTGTACTCATTCTATGCACATGCTTCAATCACAGAGTGAGGTGAAGGACTGAACACACAGCTGGGCGTATCACAAATGTTGTCTAGGAATAGTTCGCATTGCGAACAGCTCATGTTGATCACACTTTGGACAGAGTATCAAGAACTGCTGGTTGTGATTGTCGAGTTTGTCATTAGTTTAAGTGCAACGTGTTACTAGTCACATGAACACACCCTTAGGGGAACAAATATTGTATAAGAATTAAGGCATTGTCTTCATTCTAGGGGATCTAGGAATACGAAGAGATAAGGTGATGAGAACCAAGTATACGTAGTATACATTACGCAGTATTGCTAGCACTTTGTATATGTCTCCTTTGTCTAACATTGAGAGCATACGGTAACTACACCGATGTCATGAATCGTCGAGATCAGGCATTACAGAGTCATTAAACTGTTACAGTATGGTTGACACACATGTTATGAGATTGAGTTGGCTTATGAATGTAATTCTTATGTTTTATTTAGATCACATGAGAACCACGAAGGAGTTATTTCAAAAATTGTCAAATGGATCTTGATTAGGAATCAGAAAAGTAAAGAAAATGGGACAGTGTTACTTTGCACACATGCACACAGACACGCACATACGCACGCATGTACACACACACACACACTTTGGAGGTCACACACACACACACTTGCATGCAAATGTGAACACGCTCATGTGCACACGCATGCAGGCACACCCAACACATGCACACGATTTGATGCAAGTCGTCATGCATGCACTCGGACACACACACACACACACACACACGATGTTGATCGTCGAGTTGGCACAGATACGCAATTTGTTACATGCACGCCCAGACACACACTTTGACACATACATGACACACAACACACATGTCGCGCGCGTACACACGCACACACACACTCACACACACGTGCACGCACACGCGCGTGCGCACACGTGGACACAAATGCACACATGACACACGCGCACACAAACACACACACGCACATGTGCACACACGCACTCGCATACGCACACTGCATGCACATGCACTTTAAGTACCCACGCATATGTCACATGCACCACATGCCTCGCACATGACTCTAGCGCATGACACACAGTAGGTGTACGCACTGCACACACGCCTGCACACACACACACACACACTTGCATGCACACACACGTACACACACACACGCTTTTACACACACACACAATTTTTACACACACACACTCACACATGCGCACGCGCACATGCTTAGGCACACACACATTCGCATTGCATGTGCATGCATGAACACATGCAGTTACATGGACGCACACTAGTCGTGTGCCCCCACACCCACATGCCCGCACACAAATACGCGTGCATGGGCATGCATGTACCCACACGCTCCTCATGCACACACATGTGTAGCGCGTGCACACATACGCGTGCACACGCACCCACACAAGCACTTATGTGAATGCACACGCATACCCACACATTGCGACCCGCACACCCACATATGCGATGCACCCACACCCGCACACCCACGCACACACAACTTCTGACACACATGCACATCTACACACGTAGATGCACATTATCATCACGCACACAGCACTCACACACACGCACGCTATATCACACCCTTTCATGGTATCAGAGCACACACGGCACATGTACACATGCACATGTACACACACACATGCACACACACATAGGGTTGATTGCGCACCATGCGCATACACGCGCGCGCACGCACACTGCACACACGCATTTTTTACCCACACACATGCGAAGTGCATGCATCACACACACCCAGGTGCACACGCAAGCACACAGAATCGACTGCACGCACACATACGTACCAGCGCATGCACACACACAGTCACACACCCACACACTGTACACATGCATGCACACACGCACACACACACGCACACACTCACATGCACACACGCACACACACAATCACCCTCACGTATTTTAGTCTCCCGCACGTGCATGTCATGCGCTACGTGCACGCACCTGTGTGTATGCACATGGGTGCATTCTTCTACACTTGTATGTGGACATAACACGCGCTACACATGCGCACATACATTCATTTTGCACACATGCACGTGGATGCACGCGCACGCGAGCATACACATGGAAGTATTACATGAATGTACCCACAAACACACAAACACTGCAAACTAACATGCATTTGCACACACAAGCACACACGTGTGCATCTCACACGCACGCACACACAATCATGTGGATGCACGCTTGCACACACACACACGCACGTCACCCACACACCCACACACACACACACGCAGCATGTATGCATGCAAGACGCACATGCATGCACACACACACCTGCGCAGAGCACGTACACACACATCCGGTTACACCCAAGGTGATACCCACGCACACACAAATTGTGCATAGTTCACGCGCGCTACGCATTGCACACACACACACACACACACACACACATGTACACCCAAGCACACAAGCACTCACATGAACATGCATTGTCCACTGCGCATGTGAAAGCACATGCATTTACACGCACGCACGCACGCTATACACACACACACAACACGCGTGACATGCACAAGCACACACGCACGCATTTCGCGCGTGATGCACACACATCACTTGTACTCACATGTATGCACACACACACACCCACACACTCATACATGCACACAAACACACACATGGACGCACACACACACCCACACACACACGCACATGCACACGCACACACATACTTGCACACACACACACACACACACACACATGCACACACACTTATGGGGGAGTTACACTGGTGGATGCACAGTGCACACGCACACACAAGTGCTCACGCATGCACACACACACACACACATGGGCACACACACACACTACACGCGCAACACACATGTATGCACAACATGAGGTGTCACACGCACAAATGCACACATTTCATGCTAAGACATGCACACACATGTTACGCACACGCAGGAAGCACACGCATCGCACGCAACTGCACATGCGCACTTGCACATGCACACACGCACACGCACGCACACGCCACACATGTTGCACACATGGCACACACACACACACATACACACACACACACACGGACCCACACACACACGCACACACACACACACATACGCACGCACACACGCACGGACACACACGCACACACGCACAGACACATTATGGTGAAGCCTAGTGTAACACCTTGATTTTTGTAAGTTATCATGGTGATTACTTTTCATAATGTTGTAACTGCTGAAATGAAGACAAACATGTTAAGATATATTTTTGATCTTAAAGGAATGTGTTGCTAATCTGGACTCTTGTATACTGTAATTTGTTTACATGGGACAGTAGTTATTATTGCTTGTATGTTTGCTGATATGACAATAGAATTGTCGTATGCTTGATGAACTCTATTCACTGATTGACAGCACACCTTGAATCAATTCCATTGATCCAAGGTATGTTGTGGCCTTCTTGTAATCGCTTTGTCGATTTACTTTTAAACCAGACTGAAGGTTGATATAAATGTTGCAGCACCTGATTGCAGGTATGAATATCTGGCACGTAGATGCCAACGAAGAAGGTTCGATTCTCAAAACCATACACTGTTTGTAACGCTAGGCAGCGTAAGACGACAAGGGGGTTTGGATGCAAGTGGCTCAGGTAGGTGGAACATGGGATGAAACGTCCTGCATAGTGTTGAATTTGGATGTCAGTCAGGAGGACTTGATTGGAAATTGATTAATTAAGTGTTAGGGGATTAGACCCTAATCTACCCCTAAGTTCTACCTTATACCCTAACTACTATCCTATGTGGATTTTTAAATTCTATAAGGGTGAAAATAGATCTAAATCCTATTAACCTAGGAACTAGGCGAATGACCTAGATATGGACACTATTAAAAAAATCCTAAACTAATCCTAACCTAAGGAAGGGGACGCACAAACCCATGGGGATGGAAAGGATAAGGAGGGAAGGTAGGAATTTATTAGGACAGTAAATAAGGTCCTTGCATGGACAGTGCCAAGTCTGGTGGGAACATGGAAAAATTAGGGGCATCTAGTTAGCCATGAGACTAAACTTTGTTTTCATGCAAAATTTGAAAATTTGGCAATTCGCCAACGTAAGTCGACGGTGACGTGAGGAAAAAGGAAAAGGTAATGCCTTCAATGCATTAATTTTTTTGGTCTTCGCGACCAGCCGACCTTAGAAAGAGGAAAGGGGAAATTTTGTTGGTCATTGTGTTCTTTTGGGTTTTTGGAAAGTTGCTCTGCATTTGGTTTTTCACGGTTCTGTCGAACCAGCTGTGTTTGATTATTATCTCTATTTCTTTGGAAAATCTAAGGTTATTTTTGAGCCTATAGAGGAAGGTGACTGTTTGGGAAGCTTTACTACTATCGTCGTGGAAGGAAACAACTCCTGTACGCGCGGTTTTCTTTGAGCTTCAAGGAAGATTTCAGACATGTTAAGCCCTTCTCCTTAAACTACTTGTTTTTGCTTAATCGTCTCATTAAAACAACCCTGCTCTTCTGATGAAGGGGTTTTGGCTTTATTCAATTTTGCTGTCATGATTGAGATGATTTTGGGTAGAGTCGTTTTTCTTTGTTGTTGCGACTTAAACTTCCTTTGCATAATTATTGAGTTGAAAAATACAGCCCATGCTGTGTTGATTTGTTCGACCCATATTGGGGAATTCGTTCTTTATATTACGAAATTGTGCTTATGAATACTTAGCTATGCGAATAATATTTTTGAGTGTTGTGCTTTTTCTTTTGTAAAAAAAGAAGGATGAAGACTTGGGATTTTTTGGGTGTTGAAGAAAGTGATTGTTCTTCTTACCGAATTTATTAATCAACTATGGGTGAAATCAGAAGAGTTTGGGTTGATTTTATTGTGTTTTTGAAGAAAGTGATTGTTCTTCTTACTGAAACTTCATTAATGATCATGGCTTATGTTTTCTCTTTGCTGTTCTGAAATCATGAGAAGGTATGGAAAGTTGATTTTATTGTGTTTTGTGGATGCGGTTTGATCTTCTAACTCAAACTGTCATCGTGAAAATGATCATGGCTTAGTATTTCTGTGCAAATGAATGAAATTGAGAATTGGCTTGCTATTTGAGACTGTTTTGACTGTACCATGCTTGCGCATCTAATACCCTATGCGGGTTTGCCTTGATAAAGGTATTGTTATATGAATATTGTATTTTCTGAGTTCTACACATCTTTGTGAAATAGGAGAGAATGATATTTTCGGATTTAAATGTTTGTTGAGAAGGAACTCAAACTGGGTATTTCTTTGCATATGGTATATTGAACGAAATTGTGCATGTTTTACGAGTTTATTTTGATATCGTTTCTTTTCTGAAATTAATAAGGAGAAATTAGTTCCTCTTCTTTCTGCTGTTTTAAATTCTGAAGGAAATGGTAATTGGGTTTCATTGAGCATTTTGGGTTCGGCCTGATGGAAGTGATAGTGAAATTTAGATTATTTTTCTGAGTGTTGTTTTCTTTTTGTACAAACGGAAGGATGAAATGATTCGTGTGATCTCTGATTTTGCACTGTCATTCAAAAACGAACTCGACTTGAGTGATTCTTTTTGTGTTTGAAGAAAATGGGTGTTTTCTTATTGAAATAGTTAAAGGAACAAATTTTTCTCTTCCAGTTGCTTGAATTCTGGAAATATTAACACTAGAGCTTCACTGTACACTTCGGGTTGGACTTGTTATAGGTAACAGTAAAGTGCATTATTTATGAACTATTGGGTATAGAAAGTCGTGTGAATAATTGATGAGCGAACTGTTATAACTGTTCATTTGGTCTATAATACATGAAGGAAGTATGAATTCTTCTAGTGCAGCAGTAAGACCATAGGATTATCTTGTATATTGCTTGCTCTATGAAGGACTGTATATACTGTATCATATATGGTATATATATACAGTGATAGGATAGTATATATATATCTATCTATATGCATATATAGATATATATATATGCATCTATATATATATATATATATATCTATATATATATATACGATGCTTTACCTACTTGTTTTTGGTATTCGTATGTGCCTGCTTAAAAAGGAAGTATTGATATGGATGATAAATTCTTCCTTGTTTTCATTTAAAGCTGAATATGGATGGGTTTATCCCTTGCTGTAGGAAAGTGAGTTCTCTCATTTTTAGGATGAAAATGTGACATGTTGTGGTTACTGTACACTCTATATGTTGTAAAGACGTAAATGTTTGTTGAATGAATTATTTAAAAGGGGATTATATTATGCGGAATGAATCTTAATGTTGGATCATGCATGTGCTAAATAAGCAGATATTTGGTTGTCTCAATGAGTAAGAGGTAATATGACCCATCTTCCTTATATTCGGTTATTGATTTCGTAAGTTTCACTCTGAACTGTTATCTTTGATTGGTGTCTCGTTTGGATTAAATTTTCAGTACAGTCATGAGGAAAGGAAAAGGAGTGTGGATGGATAACTTGGAATAATGATCATTTCTTCTCTCATATAGTTGGAAATCTGTAATCGTTAAGGAACGAATTTTGTATTGCTTTGGTTTAAGCATCTATATTTTATTGGCTGTTTACTTTTCTCATCAGTATTTGATTGTTTGAAATCAATGAGTTGCATGAACTAAAAGGAAAGCAATTTGGTTTATATTTTCAGTCAAATTTTATCCTTTGAAATTATTACTAATGTAAGGGAATGGAATTGATAGAAGTTATGTTAGAACAGTAGTATACATACTTGTGTTCCTAGTTCTTACAGATGTTGTAATCTGGAACTGTTTGAAAGAGATTACTTCTTGTAATGATTGTTTGGGAAAGAGTACAGTAATCCTTGACTTATTTGGATGGTAATTCGATGATTTAGCTGTCATGTTGTTCATTCTTTTTTATATTTAATTCTTGAATGATGTTCATAGTAATGTTTCATAAAAGCAGGGTTCTTTTATTGAGACAGTTAATTAAAAGCACCTCATTTTAATGACAAGTGCTTAATATGCTCAGTTTAATGAACTGACCCGTGCAAGTAATTTTGCAGATGGAACTTGAGTTAAATAAAGACATGGTTGTTTTATGATACTTATTTTGATTGACTGAAGATGGATTGTAATTGATAGCTATTACTCCTCTACGAGGAATTGAGAAAAGAAGAAATTACATTCTTCTATCTTATGTGTTGTAATGTTGTTTAATATAAACAAAGTCCAGTCATTTGGACTGGCAAATGTATAGATTATGAAAATGGATTGATGAATACATATACAAGTGTGATATTTTAATGATTGTATCAGTTTGATATTGTTGAATAAGTTGGGAATATAACATTATTCCTTGATTTGGAATTATTCAATTGTTCATGAATGAATTAAAAAGGAAATGACATCTATTCTTACCTAAATGCAACTCTTACGTTGAAATGTGCAATTAGTTCATATTTGGGTTAAGATGAATTTTTAATTGGCATTAAAAAGGATTTAGGAAGAACATGATCTCTTAATTGAAAGGTATTTGGGATTAGTCTGAAAGCTAAGGAATATCAAATAACTTAGGAGCAGCCGAACCTCGTATTCAGACTCCGTTAATAGCCTCGAATGTTAAATTCAGAAAGTAAGGATATGGGAAAAACATATCCATGGTTAACAGACCTTAACTATGTAAGGTTAAGGAGAATAAATGAATATATTCATTGAGAATTAGACCTCATTTAGATGACGTCTAATAAGATGGAATTCTGGATTAAGAAAAGAACCAAGTAGAGAAAATGCAAGAAGAGAATATGCAACCCTTCGGTACGAAGGAGGAGATGCATAGTAAAACTAGAAGATGGATTAAGTCTCTCTTAGCTACATACAACTGTAACAAGAATGAGGATAAAGGATCAGCATGGCTGTTGAAAGTTGATCTTAAATATTAAGATCATAACCAAATCACTTGAGCTGGATGTGTACTCTTAATGGGAGGATTCCGTAGGACATTGACATACGCCAGCTACAACATGGTGTCTTCATGAAGGCGGGGCCTTCATGACGACACAATGTTATAGTTGACATATTACAATGCCCTCCCGAATTAAATCATCAAGATTACATAAGTTGGATACTAAGTTCTTGGCTGGGGATAGGAATGTGATCACGTATACAGAGTGACTCTGGAAGACTAAAGGTATCCAAACACACAGAGTTGTCTAGGGACGACACCGTATGTCTGCGTATCTTTAGTTACCATGAGTAACTTCCTATACTCGTTCATATTGCTAGTTGGAGTTTGACCTTAAATTGGAAGGACTAGTAGAGACCAGGAAAGACCATTCTAGATAACAAACGAAGTGAGGTGAAGGACGTATTCCATTGGTGTGTATCACATCCTGGAATATGATCATGCAAAGCATGTAAAAATCTTTGGCCAAAGTATCGCAAGTGTTGGTTGCGTTGTCCTAATCACCTAGTTTAAGATGCAGGATGTCAGATGAATATCAGTAACAGATATTGTTGTTGCAAATCAGCAGCACCCCTGGATGCAAATCAAGGTTCTGACTTGATGTTTTAGGCATCCAGTATGATTACACAACATGGAAACCTCTCTCCAAGTGTGGGACTTGTGAAAATAAGAGAGGAATCTCCATATTAGAGGTTGGTTCCTCAAACTCCTCTGATTTAGATCTATATTTTGCACAACTACAGAGGTTCAGATCCTAATCCTACTCTAAATTGTAAGGGGACAGGGATAGAAATGCAAAAATTAAAACTAACTAATGATGGTGATGCACAAAAGGAGCGGTGAAACATTTTTTGCCATGTAAATAGACAAAAATTCATGAAATTCAACAAGGGGAAACATACACAAGCTGATAGATGCAATTATGGGTCTTAAAATGAAGTAAAACAATACAAACAGAGGACTGAAAGCATTCACAGAGTTTGCACTGTCATTTACATGTAAAATCTCTTGCATTCCACCCTCAAAGAGGTATAAACCTGCTACAATACTTGAAAAAGGTCTGATTCTTGCAACAATCACTTGCTGGAGGTGAAAGAAGAAGTTTTCTATGCCAAAAAGTGTTCAACCATGAAGAAATGAGCCAAATCTGGCTTTTACATTACATGGGTCAAGCACAGGAGAGAGAAAATGTGAAAAACGCATGGGAGCCATCCCTCATTGAATGAAACTACATTAAAATAGCATGGACATCCTTACAAACCCATGCTCTGACATTTTTGACCATACTGGAGAAGAATGCGACCCATTTTGTATTAAATTTGGTTGTTGAAATGTCATTTCTGGCCATGGACACATACCAGAAGTGTTTTTGAATTTTCTCTCTCCAAACTGAACCAAAATTCAAAATTAACCATGTAATCATGTAGATAATTTCATAAGATTTCCGTTGATATAAAGAACGTGCAAATCCAAGCTCTGGATCGAAATTTATGCTCGTTTGAAGATTTAGGGCAAAAATGGGCCAAAAACGGATCGGCGGGAAAAAAAATTGAATTTTACCTTTTTTTTTGTCTTTGGAAAAAATTTCGAAAAAATCCCATGCTCTGCTGGTCAGATGCCATGTGTCATCTTCTGATTCACCACTGGAATTCTCTCTCCTTCTTCCTTCGCGGGTTTTCCTTTGAAAATTTTACCTTTTTATACTTTGGGAAAATTTCCCAATTTTTCCCCACGCCGCACCACTTATGGACATGTGGCATGATTTGGTTGGTCAACAGGGGTGCGAGCTCATCCTTTTCCTTTGAATTTTTGACCGAAACTCTTTCCAAATTTCCCTAAGTCCTCCCCGAGCCCCGCCACTTAGCAACTTTTTTCCTTTCTCCCCCCGTGCCGCGAGCTCCCCGTCACTTGTGCCACCTGTCATGTCCCTATTGGCTGCGGGAAAATCCTTCCAAAATTTTCCTTTGAAAACTCTGAAAAACCCTTAGCATTTTTCATTTTCTCCTCCATCGGTTTGGGCTCCATTGGACACATGGCCCATTTTCATTGGGCGCGGGCTACGCGGGACAAATGTTGCATTTGAAACTTTTACCAAAACTTAGCAAAAATTTCAATTTTAACCCCGACGCCCGTGACCCTCCTTGGCCACATGGTGAGTTCCTATTGGCCGTGGGCCAAAATTCAAAATTTTTCCTGCTCAAACACTTAGCCAATTTTTTCACTATGCCTCCCCTTGTGACACGTGTCACACTGTGATTGGTCTACGGGCCCCGCGGGAAAATTTTTCCATTTGAACCTTTGACCCAAACTTGGAAAATTTTCCAAGTTCACCTCCAACCTCTGAACTCCCTTGCCATGTGGCAGCTTCCTATTGGCTACAGGCCTCCAATGGGAAAATTTCCCACAAAAACTCCGCCGAGCCATAACTTGAAAAATACGAGGAGTTAAGAGGAAAACTTTACCTTTCTGGAAAGCTGAGAGAGAGCTCTAACTGATGGTCCCATCTCCAGAAAGATTTGAGTGCCTAAAAATCAAAAAATGAATACTTAGGCACAAGAGAGGTAGGAACACAAGGAGTTAGCCACAAAAATGAGCAGGGGCACATTTTGGATAACAATTTTAGCGACTCAAAGGGGTCATCTACCTGCTAGATGAAAGTACCAGTTACCTGAAGCAGTCCATTGGGCATGGAGTCATCAAATATTCTAAACATTAACTGAATTAGAATGTGCAAGGAGGAAGATGGAATATCACATGATGGAAGCAAGGACTGCAAAACATCTCCAGGGACAGCAAGCTGTGCCAAAGCACTTAGGGAAAGCAAAACTAACCTACAGCAAAACAATGTGCAAAGCACTTGGAGGAATGAAAATCTAATCTAATATTTACAAGGTGGTAAATTTCCATCTAGAAGCAACACTTGAGATAGACTCCATTGACTGGAATCTGCAGTTCTTCACCATCTAATGAGGCCAATTGGAAAGCATTGTTGTTCTTGCACTTCGTGACCATGTATGGGCCACTCCAAATGGCATAAAATTTTGAATGCCTTCCCAGTTTTTCTCTATCCACATCCCATTTCAACACTAGATCTCCAACTAGAAAAGATCTATCATTGGCCTTCCTATCAAAGGTATTTCTGATCAAAGCTTGATCCTTTTCCATTGCTTGGGATGCCTGATTTCTGACCTCCTGCAGCTCCATCAACTCTGCATATCTCACCTCCATGGGCTCAAACTCTAGCAACTCTAATTGCTTCATGAGTTCCAATGTTGGCAACTCAAGTGACATGGGCAAGATTGCCTCTCTTCCATAAACAAGCTTGAATGGAGAGTTACCTATGGATCTCTTGGGAGTTATCCTATTAGCCCATAAGGCTGATTTTAGTTTGGTATGCCAAGACCTTTGATTCTCATCAAGATTCCTCCTAATGATCCTCAACAAGTTCTTGTTTGTAGACTCGGCTTGGCCATTACCTTAAGGGTAATAGTTTGATGAAGTGCTTAGGTAGATCCCATTCTTGACAGCCCACTCAGTCACCTTGGATCCAATGAATGCCAATGCATTATCTGAGATTATTGTAGCAGGTATACCAAATCTTGTTGCTATCCCCTCATAAAAGTCTAAGATGCTGAACTCATTTGCTTCTTTGAGTGCTACTGCTTTAGTCCACTTGGTGAAGTAGTCCGTGGCTGTCAAAATCCATTTTTGCCCTTGACTTGAATTAGGATTAATGACTCCAATGAAGTCCAAACCCCATTGCATGAATGGCTGGTCAACTGAGATTGGATGCAATGGAAGGGCAGCAAGTCTCTCTTTTCCTGTGAAGAATGCATAATTCTTACACCTCTTGATCCATGCATAACAATCACTGAAAATTTTAGGCCAATAATAACCAGCCTTCATGATTTTTAGAGCTGTCACTCTCGGTGCAAAATGACCACCAGCTGATCCACCATGGAACTCTTCCAACACCCTATGAATCTGATTTGTGCTAATGCATCTCAGCAGCACTCCATTCACATCTTTCTTGAACAAAACTCCATCAACAATGGCATATGTGATAGCCTACAATCTGAAGTGTTTTCTTTGGGTGTTCTTCATCTCCGGAGGGCATAGGCCCGTGCTTAGGAAGTGCATTATACCTTGGGTTCAGCAAGGAGTGGGGGCAACATTATTTTCTTCTTGAGTGCCACATGGCTCATGGTTGTCTTCAACTGTCAAAAAAACCTCTCCTTCATTACATGCTTCTTTTTGCTTCCCCAAAACTAGCTGCTCACACAATCCTTTTCCTCTTACCAGCTTGGTGATTTTGATCTCAATGTCATACTCCATGACACAGGTGATCCAACCTACCCTTTTCTCATTCAAATCTTTGTTGAGGAGGAAGTCCTTAACCCAATCATGTGAGACCAACAACTAGACCTTGTTGTTTGAGACTAAATTCTTGAATTTCTTAAAGCTTCTGATTACTGCCAGCACATGCTTCTCAATAAAAGAGTACTTCACCTCATAGTCATCTAGGCTTTGGCTGAAGAAGGCAATTGGCTGCTCATCATTATCCTTGTTCTGCTATACCAAAATGGCAGAAATAGTGTCATTACCTCTAAATGCATAGAGGATGAAATCCTTGGAGAATTCTAGGTTGATGAGAGTTGGTGCTTGAGAAATGGCTTCTTTGATTGCTTCAAAACTCTCCTTTCCTTTTGTTGTCCACTTGAAATCCATGCTCTTCTTTAACATTTTGGTGATAGGCTTGACAAGGGCTGCAAAATCTAAGACAAACCTCCGAACAAAGTTTATCCTCCCCAAGAAACTCTGAAGGGCTTTCTTGTGGCTTGGCAATGGTAGTGCTCTTATGGCTTCAACCCTCTCTGGATCAATTGCTAATCCTTATTTGGAGACAATATGGCCAAGGAGCTTTCCTTCATGTGCAAGAAAGATACACTTCTTAGGATTCAAAGACACTCCAAATATCCTGCACCTCGTGAAGACTTGTCTCAAATGAGAGAGGTGGTCTGCTACATTTTTGGAAAAAATGGTGATATCATCAAGGTATATCAGCACCATGTTGTTAATCAAACCTTTGAACGCCATGTCCACTACTCTTTAGAAGGTAGCACCAGCATTGGATAGCCCAAATGACATTTTCCTGTATGCATAAGTTCCCCATTTGGTTGTGAAGGCTGTCTTGAACTGGTCTTCTTCCTTCACCATAATCTGATTGTAGCCTGAGTAGCCATCAAGTAGTGAAAACCTCTCGGAGCCAGCCACAACTTGCAAGATTTGCTCCATGGAAGGGAGTGGGTAATGGTCCTTGAGAGATGCTCTATTTAAGTCTCTGAAATCAACACAAAATCTGATCTCTCCACTCTTCTTTCTGACTGGAACCAAGTTGGCAACCCAACTAGAATGCTTGATTGGGAATATGATCCTTGACTCAATCAGCTTGTCTAATTCTTTCCTCATGAGAGGCTCCATGTGTGGATTGACTGGTCTTTGTTTCTACCTGACAGGCTTAATATTTGGATCCAATTCAATGGTATTCTGAGATAAGTTGGGATTGAAACCTTTCAAGTCTTCATAGCTCCAAGCAAACACATCAGGGAACTCTTGACACAACTGTATGAACTCATACCTTTCTTGTTTAGTTGTCATCTTTCCAATTTACAATGGTTTGTTCTCTTCCACCAAGATGGATACTGAATCCTCTCTCTTGACCTGAATGTTTGCTTTCTCCTTCCTAAACTGATCATTTGGATTAAAAATGGACTCCAAAGTGATAAGTCCCTTGGGCAGCTTGTTAGTTCTCAGCTTTACCACTTGGTCACCATATTATTGTTCCAATTTTTCTTGATTCCTAGCTGAGAACTCAGTTTCTTCTTGTAAGAAATGGATGATTTGTTGGTCATTCTCAAATACTTGCCAACTGACATTGTTATCCGGCACTGAAGGCCTCACAATCACGTGGATGTTTGGATGTACCTTGTCTTTTTGAATGCTTTCCACAATGTCAAAGGCTTGCCCCTACTGCTGCAAGCCTATCAGCAGCTTGATTCTCTTTCCTAGGAATGGATTTGATGTGAAAACCCTCAAAATATTCCATGAGGTCCCATACCCTGTTCTTGTAGCACTTGAGTAGATCATTCTTTGCAGCATGCTGTCCCTTGACCTGATTTACAATCAATTCACTGTCACCAAAGACTTGCAAGTTCTTTATTTTCTTCTTGATTGCCCAATGCATCCCTTGCACCAAGGCTTCATATTTGGTAATGTTATTAGAGCATGCAAACTGAAATCTAAAAGCTGAATAGTAATTTACTCCTTGAGGTGAAACAAGCATAGCTCCACCTCCTGCACCTTGTCTACTCCTTGATCCATCAAAAAATAGCTGCCATACCTCATTGTCATCCTTGTGGTTTGGCTTGGTGATGCTAGGAATAGGCTGATTTTCTTCATGTATACAATAGACCCCTAGCTCAGATTCTTCTACTTCTTGATAAGGATCAAAAGCATGTACCTTGTTTTCCCATTCATTAAGAGTTAGATCCAGGATGCTTCGAACCTTGGTGTCAGCTTCATTAGTGCTTGGGTGATCTTCTTGATCAAATACTGAGCAATTGGCATTAATATGACTTGGAGTGTAAGGCTCAATGTGGAAGTTTGCAATGGGTTCAGACCTGAATGTAGCTTTGGTTCCATACCTCATTCTAAACAGCATGTGTGACCAATCAGCAGACAAATATCCTCTAATCTTGGCTATGAAGTCCCTTGACAAGCATAGGGCAAAGAGTGGTGGAAGGTCTATAACTAATACATCTTGTAAGATAACAACATTTGGACATGCATGCAAGGTAAGACTCAAGTTTCTAATCACTCCAACTTTTGTTACTGTTGTCCCATCAAGCTGCACTACCCCTTTGGATATGGTTTCATGCTGGAGCCCTAGCTGATCAGCTATTTATTTAGGCATCACTGAGCTACTTGCCCCAGAATCTATCATGCAATTGTGCACTAACTAATTTCCAATGATTAATCATAGAAAGGAGGGGACTTCAACATTTTACCTTGCTGTCCTCCATGATTCCCCTCAGGCTGGGCAGCATTTGTGAGCACTTTCTCTTACATCTGAACTTGCTGATTCGAAGTTGGCCAGTCCTTCATGGCAGCCTGTAGCAAATCTCTTTGGCCTGGGATAGATAGGGATTCCCACATTGATATATTTACATTTGTCTTCTTCATCTGATCAATGATACTAAATGGTGATGAAGGATCTGTTTGCTGTCCCTTGGTTGGCACATTCACTCCTTGCATGTGGGCAGCAACAACTGGTATTTGAGTTGGTCTAGGAGTTGTTCTTGGCTGCCCTTGTGCATTTTAAATTGGATCTTGCTTGCCAACCATTTGTGGAGCCATCGAAGGTTGTGGATTGGTTGGAGCTAATGGCCGCATCTTCACCCAAATTCCTTCTTTTTGACCTTGTGTTGGCTGCAACACCTTGAGAGACTATTTGATTCATGCCACATAAATCTTCTGCTTGCCAGTTTACCAATTGTGGAGTCATTTGGGGCTGATTGCTGTTGGAATGTTTCTTGTTGTTGGTTGTTTCCTTGACTGCCTTCACCCTCCACACCAGTAGTTGTCACCGTTAATGCTTGATTCAAAGCACCATTGAAGCACATAGATTGGTTATGAGGTTCATTGCATGGAAAACACCAATCATACTCCTGAGCAACGTTGTTTTGTGTTGGCACCAATGCCTTAGAGGAAGATATGGCATTAGGATTATAGGGCTGAAATGGTCTATTGGCAGGAGGCCTTGTTTGATTTATATTTGCAGCTGGATTAGGTGGTCTTTGTGGTTGGTATGGCTGCCTGTTAGGCTGAGCTTGGGGCTGATAAGAAGGTCTAAAACCTTGGGCTTATTGCCTCTTGAGAGTAACCAGCTCATTGCCTAGGTTTTGCAATTGCTTCATGACTTCTTGAAGCTCATTTGGGGCACTTGGAGATGAAGTAGAAGCTTCATTTGAACACTGATTTCTAAAAATGGGAGAAGGAGCCAAATTAGGTGCTTGATTAGTGTTTGGGCTCTCTAAACTTGGAAACAATGGCATGGGAGGTCTAGGGGCTAGTTTGCCAGCTTGGATCAAACAATTTTCAGCCCTAATGGCAATGCTATAAGCCATAGGGATAGTTATGCCTCCCATGGACTGAATCAACATAGAAATATCAAAATTTAGTGCTTTGAGGTAGTAGAGAAAAACACCTTCTGCTTCTAGCCTGACTGCCACTGGATCTCTCTCCCAAGTCTTTTGAAATCTGAAGTTAAAATCAGTCAGCTGCTTATTTGGAGCTCTCTTGATGGTTGTCAGCTGCTCCAAAAGAGACAAGTTGTCTCCCTTCTCTCCAAATTGCTCATGAAGTGCTATACATAGCATGGTTCCAATTCTGAATAGAACTTGAGGCAAGACTTCTAAACCATTGCAATGCTTTCCCCTTGAATGAAGATGCCAACAATTTTACAGCCACTTGCATCTCATTGATTTCATGAATTACACAAAGGTTGGTAATGTCTTTAACATGATCACCTGGAGTAGTCTGATTCTCTCCAGTGAAGTATGGAATGTTCTTCAAGGCTGTAATTAGAATTGGATGTTGTGCATTGAGGGAAAGTGGGTTGCTACCTGTTAAATTGACATAGGGGTTGTTTTGTGCCATTCTAATTGGTCTTAGAACCCTTGTTGACTGAATGAAAGGCCTACCAGGTGGAGGAGTTGAGAGAGTTCTGTTTGGTTGGCAGATGGAGACCTTTGGATTCTCCTCCCACTTTTCCTTATTCTTGGAGATAACTATAGATATTCAAACAGCACGTCTTCCTCTCTAGCTATTGACCTTGTGTTGATTCTTCTCATGAGTTTTTAGGTCTGCACTGCCAAAACCAGCTGATTCTTCCCCTTGGAGTCGCCAGATGTGTAAATTTCTAGTTCTTTTAAGCAAGAAAATTACAGCAGATGCACATCAACTTTTGCTGCAATGAAAATGAGACCTCTAAGGTCCCACCGGGCGTGCCAAAACTATTGTTGCAAATCAGCAGCACCCGTGGATGTTGATCAGGTTTCTAAGTTGATGTTTCAGGCATCCAGTGTGATTCCACAACATTGAAACCTCTCTCCACGTGTGGGACTTGTAAAATGAGAGAGGAATCTCTAGATTAGAGGCTGGTTCCTCAAACTCCTCTGATAAGATCTGTTATTTACACAACTGCAGAGGTTCAAATCCTAGTTTTATCTTAATTTTCAAGGAGACAGGGATAAGAAATGCAAAAATTTAAAAACTAAACTGATAAAGGTGATACACCAAAGGAGTAGGTGAGCACTTCTTGCTCATGAAAATTGACACAAATCATAAATTGCAACATAAAACATCATGCACAGGTTGATAAGCTGTAAACAAGGGTTTGAAATGAAGCAAACAACACATACAAAGGACCGAAAGCATTCACAGAGCCTGCATTGTGATTTTCAACATCAAAATCCTTATATTCCAACACTAAAGAGGTAGAAAAACCTGTTACAATCCCTGGAAAGTCTAATA
Organism: Taxus chinensis; assembly: GCA_019776745.2. Taxonomy (NCBI): domain Eukaryota; kingdom Viridiplantae; phylum Streptophyta; class Pinopsida; order Cupressales; family Taxaceae; genus Taxus; species Taxus chinensis. Next base: position 465,312,961 of record CM034148.1, read on the forward strand.
CTTGCCAAAATCACTTGTTGAAAGTGAAAATAGAAGCTTGATGTGTAAAAACATGTTCCCCCTTTGAAAATTGAGCCAAATTTGGCTTTTACAGTGCATGGGTTGAGCCCAGGAGAGAGAAAATGTGAAAAAACGTGGGAGCCATTCCTCATTGACCAAAATGCATTAAACACAGCATGGAGGTCCTTACAAACCCATTCCCTGACATTTTTGACCATGCTGGAGAAGAATGCGACCCATTTTGCATTGAAATTGGTTGTTGAAACATCAGTTCTGTCCATGGGCTCGTACCAGAAGTGTTTTTTTATTTTCTCTCCAAACTGAACCAAAATTTAAAATTGACTATGGAATATTGTAGATAATTTCACCAGCTTTCCATTGATATAAAGAACATGAAAATCTGAGCTCTGGATCGAAAGTTATGGCCATTTGAAGATTTAGGGCAAAAACAGGCCCAAAACGGATTGGCAGGAAAAAATTTTGAATTTTACCTCTTGCATTTTTGACCAAAACTTGAACATGTGGCAGCTTCCTATTGGCTACGGACTTCCAAGGGGAAAATTTCCCACAAAAACTCTGTCAAGCCATAACATGAAAAATATGGGGAGTTAGGAGGAAAACTTTACCTTTATGGAAAGCTGGGAGAGAGATCTATCCAATGGTGCCACTTCCAGAAAGATTTGAGTGCCTAAAAATCAAAAAATGGAGATTGAGGCATAAGAGAGGAAAGAACACAAGGAGTTAGCCACAAAAATGAGTAGGGGCACATTTTAGATAACAAGACCTTCCACCACTCTTTGCCCTATGCTTGTCAAGAGACTTCACAGCCAAGATTAGAGGATATTTGTCTGCTGATTGGTCACACATGTTGTTCAGAACAAGGTATGGAACCAAAGCTACAATCAGGTCTGAACCTATTTCAAACTTCCACATTGAGCCCTACACTCCAAGTCAGATCAATGCCAATTTTTCAGCATTTGATCAAGAAGATCACCCAAGCATTGATGAAGCTGACACAAAGGTTGGAAGCATCCCAGATCTAACTCTTGATGAATGGGCAAACAAGGTTCATGCTTTTGATCCTTATCAATAAGTAGAAGAATCTAAGCTAGGGGTCTATTGCATAGATGAAGAAGATCAGCCCATCCCTAGTATCACCAAGCCAAACTATAAGGATGACAATGAGGTATGGCATCTGTTTTTTGATGGATCAAGGAGTAGACAAGGTGCAGGAGGTGGAGCCATGCTTGTTTCACCTCAAGGAGTAAAGTACTATTCAACTTTTAGATTTCAGTTTGCATGCTCCAATAACACTGCTGAATATGAAGCCTTGGTGTAAGGGATGCATTGGGCAATAAAGAGAGGAATAAAGAACTTGCAAGTCTTTGGTGACAGTGAATTAATTGTAAACCAGGTCAAGGGATAGCATGCTGCCAAGAATCATCTACTCAAGTGCTACAAGAATTGGGTATGGCACCTCATGGAAGATTTTGAGGGTTTTGGCATCAAATCCATTCCTAGAAAAGAGAACCAAGCTACTGACAGGCTTGCAGCAATAGGGGAAGCCTTTGACATTGTGGAAAGCATTCAACAAGACAAGGTACAACCAAACATCCACATGATTGTGAGGCCTTCAGTGCTGGATAACAATGTAAGTTGGCAAGTTTTTGAGAATGACCAGCAAATCATCCATTTCTTATAAGAAGAAGCTAAGTTCTCAGCTAAGAATAAAGAAAAATTGGAATAGCAGTATGGTGACCAAGTGGTACAGCTAAGAACTAACAAGCTACCCAAGGGACTTATCACTTTGGAGTCCATTTTTAATCCCAATGATCAGTTTAGGAAGGAGAAAGCAAACATTCAGGTCAAGAGAGAGGATTCAGTATCCATCTTGGTGGAAGAGAACAAACCATTGCAAACTGGAAAGATGACAAAATGAACAAGAAAGGTGATGAGTTCATGCAGCTATGTCAAGAGTTCCCTGATGTGTTTGCTTGGAGCTATGAAGACTTGAAAGGTTTTAATCCCAACTTAGCTCAGCATACCATTGAATTGGATCCAAATACTAAGCCTGTCAGGTAGAAACAAAGACCACTGAATCCACATATGGAGCCTCTCTTGAGGAAAGAATTGAACAAGCTGATTGAGTCAAGGATCATATTCTCAATCAAGCATTCTAGTTGGGTTGCCAACTTGGTTCCAGTCAAAAAGAAGAGTGGAGAGATCAGATTGTGTGTTGACTTCAGAGACTTGAATAGAGCATCTCTCAAGGACCATTACCCACTCCCTTCCATGGAGAAAAATCTTGCAAGTTGTGGCTGGGCTCCGAGAGGTTTTCACTACTTGATGGCTACTCAGGCTACAATCAGATTATGGTGAAGGAAGAAAGACCAGTTCAAGACAGCCTTCACAACCAAATGGGGAACTTATGCATTCAGGAAAATGCCATTTGGGCTATCCAACGCTGGTGCTACCTTCCAAAGAGCAATGGACATGGCATTCAAAGGTTTGATTAACAACATGGTGCTGATATACCTTGATGATATCATTGTTTTTTCCAAAAATTTAGCAGACCACCTCTCTCATTTGAGACAAGTCTTCACGAGGTGCAGGAGATTTGGAGTGTCTTTGAATCCTAAGAAGTGTATCTTTCTTGCACATGAAGGAAAGCTCCTTGGCCATATTGTCTCCAAAGAAGGATTTGCAATTGATCTAGAGAGGGTTGAAGCCATAAGAGCACTTGTTGTTGCAAATCAGCAGCACCCCTAGATGTAAATCAGGTTTCTAAGTTGATTCTAGAGCATCCAGTGTGATTGCACAACATAGAAACCTCTCTCCAAGTGTGGGACTTGTGAAAATGAGAGAGGAATATCCAGATTAGAGGCTGGTTCCTCAAACTCCTCTGATTTATATCTATATTTTACACAACTACAGAGGTTCTAATCCCAATTCTACCCTAGATTGGCAAGGAGACAGGGATAAAAAATGCAAAAAATGAAACTAAACTAAAGATGGTGATGCAGCAAAAGGAGTGGTGAAACATTTATTGCCATATAAATAGACACAAATTCATGAAATGCAATAAGGGAAAACATACACAAGCTGATAGATGTAATTAGAGGTCTTGAAATGAAGCAAAACAATACAAACAGAGGACTGAAAGCATTCACAGAGTTTACACTATCAATTTCATGAAAAAATCTCTTGCATTCCACCATCAAAGAGGTATAAACCTATTACAAACTATGAAAAAGGTCTAATTATTACAACTATCACTTGCTGGAGGTGAAAGAAGAAGTTTTCAATGCCAAAAAGTGTTCAACCCTCAAGAAATGAGCCAAATCTGGCTTTTACAATGCATGCTTCGAGCCTAGGAGAGAGAAAACATAAAAAACATGGGAGCCTATTCCTCATTGATGGAAAATGCATTAAAATAGCATGGATGACCTTACAAACCCATACCCTATCATTTTTTACCATGCTGGAGAAGAATGCAACCCATTTTGTATTAAATTTGGTTGTTGAAATGTCATTTCTGGCCATGGACACGTACTAGAACCATTTTTGAATTTTCTCTCTCCAAACTAAACCAAAATTAGAAATTGACCATGGGATTATGTAGATAATTTTAACATATTTCCAATGATATAAAGAACATGAAAATCTGAGCTCTGGATCAAAAGATATGATCGTTTGAAGATTTAGGGCAAAAAGGCCCAAAAACGGATCGGCGGGAAAAATTTTCAAATTTTACCTCTTTTTTGTCTTTGGAAAAAATTTTCAAAAATTCCCCGTGCTCCGCTGGTCAGATGCCATGTGGTAAGCTCTAATTCATTCTAGAATTCTCTCTCCTTCGCCTCCCGCTAGGTTTTCCTTTGAAATTTTGACATTTTTAGACTTTGGAAAAAAATTCATTTTTCCCCCGCGCCCCGCCTGGCCGGGACAACGTGTCGGCTTTTGAATGGCCTGACAAGGGGTGCAGGCCCTCTGTTCTCATTCTTCCACTTTTGGAAAATTTTGGCAAATACTTAGCAAATTTTTTTCATTCTGCCCCCCCTTGTGACACATGTCAAAACCTGATTGGTCCCGCGGAGCCCCACGGGCAAAAATTTCCATTTGAACCTTCGACCAAAATACTTGGAAAAAATTCAAATTTGCCTCCGACCCCACCGAACTCCTCTGCCATGTGGCAGCTTCCTATTGGTTGTGGGCCTCAAATGGGAAAATTTTCCACAAAAACTCCGTTGAGCCATAACTTGAAAAATATAAGGAGTTAGGAGGCAAACTTTACCTTTCTGGAAAGCTGAGAGAGAGCTCTATCTGATGGTGCCATTTCCAGAAAGCCTTGAGTGCCTGAAAATCAAAAAAATGTAGACTGAGGCACAAGAGAGGTTAAGAACACAAGGAGTTATCCACAAAAATGAGACTGGGGCACCCATTTTGGATAATATTTTTGGCGAGTCAAAGGGGTCTTCTGCCTACTAGATGAAAATACCAATTGCCTGAAGCAGTCCATTGGGCATGGAGTTCATCAAATATTCTGTTTAGAACCTCAACTGACTTAGAATGTGCAAGGAGGAAGATGGAATATCACCTGATGGAAGCAAGAACTACAAAAACATCTCCATGGACAGCAAGTTGTGCCAAAGCACTTAGGGAAAACAAAACTAACCTACAACAAAACAATGTGGCACAAGCACTTGGAGGAATGAACAATCTAATCTAATATTTACAAGGTGGTAAATTTCCCTCTAGAAGCAACACTTGAGATAGATTCCATTGACTGGAATCTGCAGTTCTTCACCATCCAATGAGGCCAATTGGAAAGCATTGTTGTTCTTGCACTTCATGACCATGTATGGGCCACTCCAAAATGGCATCAAATTTTGAATGCCTTCCTGGTTTTGCTCTATCCACATCCCATTTCAACACTAGATCTCCAACCTAAAAAAGATCTATCCTTGGCCTTCCTATCAAAAGGTATTTTTGATCAAAGCTTGGTCCTTTTCCATTGCTTGGGATGCCTGATTTCTGACCTCCTGCAGCGCCGTCAACTCTGCATATCTCACCTCCATGGGCTCAAACTCTAGCAACTCTAATTGCTTCATGAGTTCCAATGTTGGCAACTCAAGTGACATGGGCAAGATTGCCTCTCTTCCATAGACAAGTTTGAATTGAGAGTTACCTGTGGATCTCTTGGGAGTTATCCTATCAACCCATAAGGCTGATTTAAGTTTGGTATGCCAAGACCTCTGATTCTCATCAAGAGTCCTCCTAATGATCCTCAACAAGTTCTTGTTTGTAGACTCGGCCTGGCCATTAACTTGAGGGTAATAGTTTGACTGAAGTGCTTAGGTAGATCCCGTTCTTGATAGCCCACTTAGTGTACCTTGGATCCAATGAATGCCAATGCATTATCTGAGATTATTGTAACAGATATACCAAAATCTGGTTGCTATCCCCTCATAAAAGTCTAAGATGTTGGACTCATTTGCTTCTTTGAGTGCTACTCTGCTTTGGTCCATTTGGTGAAGTAGTCCGTGGCTGTCAAAATCCATTTGTGCCCTTGACTTGAATTGGGATTAATGACTCCAATGAAGTCCAAACCCCATTGCATGAATGGCTGGTCAACTGAGATTGGATGTAATGGTAAGGGCAGTAAGTCTCTCTTTTCCTATGAAGAATGCACAATTCTTACTCCTCTTAATCCATGCATTAGCAATCACTGAAAATTTTTAGGCCAATGATAACCAGCCTTCATGATTTTTAGAGCTGTCACTCTTGGTGCAAAATGACCACCAGCTGGTCCACCATGGGAATTCTTGCCAACACCCTATGAATCTGATTTGTGCTAATACATCTCAGCAGTACTCCATTCACATCTTTCTTGAACAAAACTCCATTAACAATGGCATATGGGACAGCCTGCAATCTGAAGTGTCTTCTTTGGGTCTTGTTCATCTCCGAAGGGCATAGGCCTGTGCTTAGGAAGTGTATCATACCTTGGGTCCAGCAAGGAGTGGGGGCAGCATTGTTTTCTTCTTGAGTGCCACATGGCTCATGGCTGTCTTGAACTGTCAAAACAGCCTCTCCTTCATTACATGCTTCTTTTTGCTTCCCCAAAACCAGCTGCTCACACAATCCTTTTCCTCTTACCAGCTTGGTGATTTCGATCTCAATGTCATACTCCATGACATGGGTGATCCAACCTGCCCTTTTCTCATTCAAATATTTGTTGAGGAGGAAGTCCTTAACCCCAGCATGTGAGACCAGCAACTGGACCTTGTTGTTTGAGACTAAATGCTTAAATTTCTTCAAGCTTCTCATTACTACCAGCACATGCTTCTCAATAAAAGAATACCTCACCTCATAGTCATCTAAGCTCTGGATGAAGAAAGAAATTGGCTGCTCATCGTTATCCTTGTTCTGCTGTACCAAAATGGCAGAAATAGTGTCATTACCTCCAAATGCATAGAGGATGAAATCCTTGGAGAAGTCCGGGTTGATGAGAAGTTGGTGCTTGAGAGATGGCTTCTTTGATTGCTTCAAAACTCTCCTTGCCTTCTGCTGTCCACTTGAAAGCCATGCTTTTCTTTAATATTTTGGTGATAGGTTTGACAAGGGCTGCAAAATCTGGGACAAACCTTCGAACAAATTTTATCCTCCCCAAAAAACTCTAGAGGGATTTATTGTGGCTTGGCAATGGTAGTGCTCTTATGGCTTCAACTCTCTCTGGATCAATTGCTAATCCTTCTTCTGAGACAATATGGCCAAGGAGCTTTCCTTCATGTGCAAAAAAGATACACTTCTTAGTATTCAAAGACACTCTAAATTTCCTACACCTCGTGAAAACTTGTCTCAAATGAGAGAGGTGGTCTGCTACATTTTAGAAAAAAACAATGATATCATCAAGGTAAATCAGCACCACGTTGTTAATCAAACCTTTGAACGCCATGTCCATTGCTCTTTGGAAGGTAGCACCAGCGTTGGACAGCCCAAATGGCATCTTCCTGTATGCAAAAGTCCCCCATTTAGTTGTAAAGGCTGTCTTGAACTGGTCTTCTTCCTTCACCATAATCTAATTGTAGCCGGAGTAGCCATCAAGTAGTGAAAACCTCTCAGAGCCAGCCACAACTTGCAAGATTTTCTCCATGGAAGGGAGTGTGTAATGGTCCTTGAGAGATGCTCTATTTAAGTCTCTGAAAATCAACACACAATCTAATCTCTCCACTCTTCTTTCTGACTGGAACCAAGTTGGCAACCCAACTAGAATGCTTGATTGGGAATATGATTCTTGACTCAATCAGCTTGTCCAATTCTTTCCTCATGAGAGGCTCCATGTGTGGATTGACTGGTCTTTGTTTCTACCTGACAGGCTTAGTATTTGGATCCAATTCAATGGTATGCTGAGCTAAGTTAGGATTAAAACCTTTCAAATCTTCATAGCTCCAAGCAAACACATCAGGGAACTCTTGACACAGCTGTATGAACTCATACCTTTCTTGCTCAGTTGTCATCTTTCCAATTTGCAATGGTTTGTTCTCTTCCACCAAGATGGATACTAAATCTTCTCTCTTGACCTGAATGTTTGCTTTGTCTTTCCTAAACTGATCATTGGGATTAAAAATGGACTCCAAAGTGATAAGTCCCTTGGGCAGCTTGTTAGTTCTCAGCTGTACCACTTGGTCACCATACTGTTGTTCTAGTTTTTCTTGATTCTTAGCTGAGAACTCAGCTTCTTCTTATAAGAAATGGATGATTTGCTGGTCATTCTCAAATACTTGCCAACTGACATTGTTATCCGGCACTGAAGGCCTCACAATCACGTGGATGTTTGGTTGTACCTTGTCTTTTTGAATGCTTTCCACAATGTCAAAGACTGCCCCTACTGCTGCAAGCCTGTCAACAGCTTGATTCTCTTTCCTAGGAATGGATTTGATGTCAAAACCCTCAAAATCTTCCATGGGGTCCCATAGCCTATTCTTGTAGCACTTGAGTAGATCATTCTTGGTAGCATGTTGTCCCTTGACCTGATTTACAATCAATTCACTGTCACCAAAGACTTGCAAGTTCTTTATTTTCTTCTTGATTACCCAATGCATCCCTTGCACCAAGGCTTCATATTTATTAGTGTTATTGGAGCATGTAAACTGAAATCTAAAAGATGAATATTACTTTACTCCTTGAGGTGAAACAAGCATAGCTCCACCTCCTGCACCTTGTCTACTCCTTGATCCATCAAAAAACAGCTGCCATACCTCATTGTCATCCTTGTGGTTTGGCTTGGTGATGCTAAGAATAGGCTGATTTTCTTCGTGTATGCAATAGACCCCTAGCTCAGATTCTTCTACTTCTTAATAAGGATCAAAATCATGTACCTTTTTTTCCCATTCATCAAGAGTTAGATCCGAGATGCTCCCAACCTTGGTGTTAACTTCATCAGTGCTTGGGTGATCTTCTTGATCAAATGCTGAGCAATTGGCATTAATCTGACTTGGAGTGTAAGGCTCAATGTGGAAGTTTGCAATAGGTTCAGACCTGACTGTAGCTTTGGTTCCATACCTAGTTCTGAATAGCATGTGTGACTAATCAATAGATAAATATCCTCCAATCTTGGTTATGAAGTCCCTTGACAAGCAAAGGGCAAAGAGTGGTGGAAGGTCTATGACTAATACATCTTGTAAAATAACAACATTTGGACATGCATGCAAGGTAAGACTCAAGTTTTTAATCACTCCAACTGTTGCTACTGATGTCCCATCTAGCTGCACTACCCCTTTGGATATTGTTTCATACTGGAGCCCTAGCTGATCAGCTATTTGTTTAGGCATCACTGAGCTACTTGCCCCAGAATCTATCATGTAATTGTGCACTAATTGATTTCCAATGATTAATGAAACATAGAAAGGAGGGGGCTTCAACATTTTACCTTGCTGTCCTCCATGATTTCCCTCAAGCTGGGCAGCATTTGTGAGCACTTTCTCTTACATGTGAACTTGCTGATTCAAAGTTGGCCAGTCCTTCATGACAGCTTGTAACAAGTCTCTTTGGCCTGGGATAGATAGGGATTCCCACATTGATATATTAACATTTGTCTTCTTCATTTGATCAATGATACTGAATGGTGATGAAGGATCTCTTTGATGTCCCTTTGCTTGTACATTCACTCCTTGCACGTGGGCAGCAATAACTGGTATTTGAGTTGGTCTAGGAGTTGTTCTTGGCTGCCCTTGTGAATTTGAAATTGTATTTTGCTTGCCAACCATTTGTGGAGCCATGGAAGGTTGTGGATTGGTTGGAGCTAATGGTTGTTCTTCACCCAAATTCCTTCTTTTTGACCTTGTGTTGGCTGCAACACCTTGGGAAACTTCCTGATTCATGCCACAAAAATCCTCTGCTTGCCAATTTACCAATGTGGTGTCATTTGGGGCTGATTGCTGTTGGAATGTTTCTTGTTGTTGGTTGTTTCCTTGACTACCCTCACCCTCCACACCAGTAGTTGTCACCATTAATGCTTGATTCAAAGCACCATTGAAGCACCATGGATTGGTTATGAGGTTCATTGCATGAAAACACCAGTCATACTCCTGAGCAATGTTGTTTTGTGTTGGCACCAATGCCTTAGAGGCAAATATGGCATTTGGATTGTAGGGCTGAAATGGTCTATTGGCAGGAGGCCTTGTTTGATTCATATTTGCAGCTAGATTAGGTGGTCTTTGTGGTTGGTATGGCTGCCTGTTAGGCTAAGCTTGGGGCTGGTAAGAAGGTCTAAAACCTTGGGCTTTTTTCCTCTTGAGAGTAACCAGCTCATTGCCTAGGATTTGCAGTTGCTTCATGACTTCTTGAAGCTCATTTGGGGCACTTGGAGATGAAGTAGAAGCTTCATTTGAACTCTGATTTCGGGGAGTGGGAGAAGGAGTCAAATTAGGGTGCTTGATTGGGTGTTGGACTCTCTAAACTTGGAAATAATGGCATGGGAGGTCTAGGGGCAAGTTTTCCAAGCTTGGATCAAACAATTTTCAGCACTAATGGCAATGCTATAAGCCATAGGGATAGTTATGCCTCCCATGGACTGATCAACATAGAAATATCAGAATTTTAGAGCTTTGAGATAGTAGAGAAAAGCACATTCTCTTGTGTGGCTTGAGTGCCACTAGAATCTCTCTCCCAAGTCTTTTGAAATCTGAAGTTGAAATTGGTCAGCTACTCATTGGGAGCTCTCTTGATGGTTGTCAGCTGCTCCAAAAGAGACAAGTTGTCTCCCTTCTCTCCAAATTATTCATGAAGTGCTATACACAACTGATTCCAATTTGTGATTGAACCAGCTCCAAGGCATCTAAACCATTGCAATGCTTTCCCCTTGAATGAAGATGCCAGCAATTTGACAGCCACTTGCATCTCATTGATTTCATGAATTGCGCAAAGATTCGCAATGTCTTTAACATGATCACCTGGAGTAGTCTGATTCTCTCCAATGAAGTATGGAATGTTCTTCAAGGCTGCAATTGGAATTAGATGTTGTGCATTGAGAGCAAGTGGGCTGCTACCAGTGAAATTGACATAGGGGTTTGTTTTGTGCCGTTCTAATTGGCCTTAGAACCCTTGTTGATTAAATGAAGGCCTACTAGGTTGGAGGGTTGAGAGAGTTCTGTTTGGTGGAGATGCAGACCTTTTGATTCTCCTCCCACTTTGCCTTACTCTTGGAGATAACTGCAGGTATTGAAACAACACTTCTTCTTCTCCAACTCTTGACCTTGTAGTGATTCTTCTCATGATTTTTCAGGCCTGCATGGCTGAAACCAATTGATTCTTCCCCTTGGAGTCGCCAGATGTGCAAATTATAGCTCTTTCAAACAGAACAAATTGCAGCAAATGCACATCAACTTTGTTGTAATAAAAATGAGACATCTAATGTCCCACCGGGCGTGCCAAAACTGTTGTTGCAAATCATTAGCACCCCTAGATGCAAATCAAGGTTCTAAATGATGTTTAGAGCATCCAATGTGATTGCACAACATGGAAACCTCTCTCCAAGTGTGGGACTTTTGAAAATGAGAGAGGAATCTCCAGAATAGAGGCTGGGTTCCTCAAACTCCTCTGATTAGATCTATATTTACCAAACTTATAGAGGTTTTAATCCTAATTTTACCCTAGATATTCCCGACATTTTTTCCTTCGGGTCGCTTGGTGTTTTTTTTTGCCCTTGGACACGTGGCAACTCTGATTGGCTGCGGGCCTTGCAAGGGAAAATTTCCCACAAAAACTCCGCCGAGCCATAACTTGAAAAATACATGGAGTTAGGAGGAAAACTTTACCTTTCTGGAAAGCTGAGAAAGAGCTCTATCCAATGGTGTCATTTCCAAAAGGTTTTGAATAGCCCTAAAAAGTAAAAATTTATGACTGAGGCACAATAGAAGGAAAGAATGAAAGGGAGTTAGCCACAAAATGAGCAGGGGGCACATTTGGATAACAATTTTGGTGACTCAGAGGGGTCATCTACCTGCTGGATGAATGATCAGTAGCCTGAAGCAATCCATTGGGCATGGAGTCATGAGTAGTAGCCTGAAAACTGATCTGAACTTTGAAAAATTCCCTCTGAACCGCTTGAATCCCACTGGACATGGAGTTGTTCCCACCAAAATGCCATCAAAACGAACTGTGCAAGAGTGAAACCAGCAGCACCAAAAACTATGTACAAACTAAAATCATCATACATGCTCCAAATGGAACATGCAGAGTGTGCACAAGCACTTCTTCTACTGAAAGCAAACCTACCTACTCTACTCTAACTGGAAGCAAAGGTGAGCTAAACGAACCCTGCAACTGGTTGTGCAAAATAGCTTCCTTTCTTCAAAATTGGTAGCCATGCAATGATTTGGAGCTGGAGTGAGTATGGCTGATTGGATGAGTGGAAAATCAAAAAAAGCTGGTCTTCTACCCAAATTAGCAAGGTGTCAAACTAAAAAAAATCCAATACCTCTTTTAGTTGCTCTGCATTTGGATTGGAGAGGTATGACATCTGATCCTTGGAACTTTGCAGCTCCTCATGCTTAGAAGCAGCATGACTGGTTGTGTGGCTTCTCCTTTGGCTCCAATGAAGCCAAATACCTGATTGGGCAAGGTCTGATCCATTGAGTATGCCCATAATTCTGATTTTTCAACTCCAAAATGGAGTTCTCTTGTAGACCTTGAATGGATGGTGTGGGAAGAAGCAATGGTAGAACCCTTCTGCCCTTTCTCTTCCTCCAATGAAGGACATGAAAGATTAAAATCTTCCAATCTTGGTTCCAAAGAGCTTCTATAAGATGCAGGCTGCTGCAAATGAATACTCTCCTCCATGACAGCAGGCTCTTGTGTTTGGAAGATGGATGATGAAAGAGAGAATGGTGGAAACTCAACCGGTTTTTTCTTCATCAAAAACAGTCCTCCAAATCAGACAGGTAAACTGCCTCATTGCTGTCCTGCTGCAAATGTTCAACCTCTCCCATGGCAGTTCTCTTGATCTGCAACTTGATCACCATGGTTTCTTTTCATCCTCCAGCATTGAGTTTGAGGGGTCAAACTCTTCTTCAGTACTAGAACTGAGAGAGATGAAGTAGAGAGAAGAACTGAAGGTTCTTCTATAACCTGCTTTGTGCTCAAAGCCTTTGGATCTGCACTTTTCTCCCCCACAGCTGGAATGTGCTCCTCTTCTTTTGGATTTGGAGCAGCTTCTCCTTCCTCTTGCTGTCCCTCATGACTGATTTTTTCAATTTGAATTGGATCAACATTTCCTTCAAATAGGGTGCCAACATGGACACTATATTCTGAACAAATTGATTGTGATCTGCAACTCCTTTTTGCTCTTCTTCTGCTGCAACAAAATCAGTCCTGACCACCATTTGTTCTTTAACTCCAACCTCTTCTGAAGGTTTCATCAGCAAAGGGATCTTCTTCATCCAAATTTAAGAGCCCAACTCTTCAAAATTTGAATTTCTTCATCCTTGTTTGGCTTCTCTTTTTGCTGTCCTTCATGACTTTTTTTTGGATAAAACATGTGTCGTCATGAAGACCCCGCCTTCATGAAGACACCGTGCTGTAGCTGGCGTATGTCAATGTCCTACGAATCTCTCATCGAGAGTACACATCCAACTCAGATGATGTGGTTATTGATTCCTCATATTAAGATAACTTTCATCCGCCATGTTGATCCTTAATCCTGTTCTTGTTACAGTATCTGTAGCTAAGTGCTACTAAATCCGTTTATAGCTCTACTAGACACTTTCTCCTTCATTACAAAGGGTTGAATTTATCTACACTTGGTTCTTGGTAATGATTGGAGTAAGTAGCCCCTTACCGATAGACTTAATAAGTTTAACCTATTAAACTTAACCAAGTTTTCCACAACTGTAAACAAATTCAGAATTCCATCTCATTAGACGTCATTAAAACAGCTCTTAATTCTCCCATGAATTTATTCATTGATTCTCCCTTAACCTTACATAGTAAGGTCGTTAACCATGGATATGTTGTTTCCCATATCCTTACTTTCTGAATTTAACATTACGAGGCTAGTATACGGAGTCCAAATACGAGGTTTGGATTTCCTTAAGGTATTGATATCCTTAGCTTTCAAGCTAATCCGGATACCTTTCCGTAGAGATTCATATTCCTCTATCCTTTTTATGTCAATTAAAAAATTCATCTTAACCCAAGATAAACTAATTACACATTTCACCGTAAAATTGAAGTTAGGTAAGAATAGATATCAGTTCCTTTTAAATCCATCCAAGAACATTTGAAACAATTCCAAATCAAGAAATAATGTTATATTCCCAACTAATAACAATAATCAAACTGATATAGTCATTAAAATATCACACTTGTATTTTATCATTCGCAATCCATTTCATAAATCTATGTACCATTTTCTAGTCCAAATTACTGGACTGTGTTTATATAAAACACCTTACAAATCATAAGATAGAAGAATGTAATTTCTTTATTTCTCAAATCCTCGTAGAGGAATAATAACTATCAAATACAATCCATCTTCAGTCAATCAAAAGAAGTATCAGAAAACAAACCATGTCTTGTTTTACTCAAGTTCCATCTGCAAAATTACTTACACGGGTCAGTCATGCAATAAGCATATTAAGCACTTGCATTAAATAGGGGTGCTTTTAACTAATGTCTCAATAAAAGAACCCTACTTTTAGAAACGTTAATATGAACCTCATCAAGAATTAAGTATAAAAAGAATGATAGCATAACAATAAACATCTAATTAGCATCCAAATCAGTCAAAGGATTACTGTCCTTTTACCACATGATCATTACAAGATGTAAGTTCCTTCAATAAGTTCTAACTTAATCATTGTAAGAACTAGGAATAAAGTATTGTATAATGCTGTTATAACATAACTGCTATCAATTCCATTCCCTTACATTAGTAATAAATTCAAAGGATAAATTGATAAAAAATATAAACCAATTACTTTTTCCTTTTAGTTATGACAAACTCATTTGATTTCAAGCAATCAAGTACAATGAGAAGTAAAAATAGCAATTTAGAATATAGATAGATGCTTAACCCCAAGCCATATAAAATTTTCATTAACGATTACAGATTTACAATTGTATGAGGAGAAGAATGATCCTTATTCCAAGTTATCCATCCACACTCCCATTCCTTTTCCCCATGAAGGTATGAAAGTTAGATCCAAACGAGACATCAATCAAAGATAACAGTCAGAGTGAAACTTACAAAATCCATTCAGAATTCACTTTCCAATAGCAAGGATAATTCCATTCATCCTCAGTTTAAATGAAAACAAGGAAGAATTTATCATCCCTATCAATACTTCCTTTAAATCAGGCTCATACGAATACCAAAAAACAAAGTGGTTAAAATTGTACCATCAAGAAAAAACAATGTAAAGAATGCATACTTATGTTTCTTACGTACAAGAAGAAAATAATACTTCTTTCATGTATTATAACCAAATGAACAGTTATACAGTCGTTAATCAATATTCAAAAACTTTCTATATCCATGAATGCACACAGTTCATAAATAAAAATTTACACTTTGTTGTTACTACAGACAAGTCCAATACGGGCGGTTTTGTCTAGTGAGCTCTAGTGCTATATTCAAAATCAAGCAGCAAGAGAGAAAAAATTCATTCTTGTAATTGCTTCAATAAGAAAACAACCCATTTCTTAAAACACAACAAGAATCACTCAAGTCGAGTTCTTATTTGAATGAGTGTGCAAATCAGAGATCACACGAATCATTTCATCCTTCGTTTGTAAAAAAAAAACAAACACAACACTCAAAAAACATATAAATGCCACCTGTACTTCCATCGCCGAACCTTATGATCTCAATTAAATCTAAAATTAACATGGCTTTCAAAATCTAAAACAACAGCCAAAGAAGAGAACTGTTTCCTTATAATTTCAGTAGGGAAACAATCATTTTCTTCAAAAGTAATAAGAAACACCCAAGTCGTGTTTATTTGATAATGACCGCTCAACCCATATTGGACCAATAGAACGATTGTTAAAACAATTTCAAACAAACTCACACAACATGTACAATTTTCATTCAATATTTACATTTGTAAAGAAATACCAGTCGCGTTCCTTATCAATAGACATTTCAACCGAAATCCATTCTTCTATTTCACAATGATGTGCAGAATCCAGAAATAAAATATTCATATAACAATACCTTTATCAAGGCAAAACCCGACATAGGGTATTAAATGCGCAAGTTGGTACAGTCAAAACCAATCTCAACCACAGCAAGCTAATTTCACAGATATTGTATTATTTGTTGACACAGAAATTCAAAAGCCAAGTTCGTATTCACGAAAACAGTCAAACGGGAAAGATCAAACCGCCATCCAAAAACACAACAAAATCAACTTCCATCACAGCAAGGAAGAAAGAAAGAAAAACATTAAGTTCATTTATAATTTCAGTAAGAGCACACTTACTTTCTTAAATCCTGCCTGATTACCCAATTTCATGTTCATCCATTTTTGCAAACAGAAAAGCACAGCTAAGTATTCAAAGCATAATTTCCTTATAATTTTAGTTTAAAGAAAAAATCCCAATATTTTTGAAAAAATCAACCCGCAGGGTTTTATTCCAAACTCAAATACTTATTTCAAAAGAAGTCAATTCGCCAATAGCACAAAGAAAAATGACTCTACCCCAAATAATCTCAATCATGACAGCAAAGTCGATAAACCCAAAACCCCCTTCATCAGAAGTGCAGGGTTGTTTTAATGAGACGTTAAGCAAGCAAGCAGTTT
The DNA here is from genome assembly GCA_019776745.2 of Taxus chinensis. Taxonomy (NCBI): domain Eukaryota; kingdom Viridiplantae; phylum Streptophyta; class Pinopsida; order Cupressales; family Taxaceae; genus Taxus; species Taxus chinensis. The sequence goes on from CM034148.1 coordinate 465,329,265, forward strand.
AAAGAGAAGGGCTTTTAACATGCCTGATAATCTTCCTTGATGGAAGCTCGAAGGAAAATGTTGCTACAGGAGTTTATTTCCTTCCATGGTGGCAGTAGACAGAGCTTCCCAAACAATCACCTCGACTACAGGATCAAAAAATAGGCCTTAGATTTTCCAAGAAACAGAGATAACAAGTCAAACCACAACTGGTTCGGACGAACATGAAAAAACCAAATTTGTAGAATCAAACTTTTCCAAAAACCAAGAAGCAATGAACAACAAATGTCCCTTATGCTCTTTCCAAGGCGAGCTGGTAATAAAGACCAAGAAAATTAAATCTTGAAGGCCTTGCCTTTACTTTTCCTTCACGGCCACGCCGACTAGGGTTGACGAATTGCCAGAATTCAAATTTTGCTGAAAACAGAGTTTAGTCTCATTGACTAACTAGATGCCACCAATTTCCCATGTTCCCTCCAAACTTGGCACTATCCACATTAAGGAACCACATTATTGACCATTAAATTTCTCCATCCTTATCCTTTCAATACCCTGGGTCTGTGCGTCCCCTTCCTTAGTTAGGATTAGTAGATTTATAATAGTGTTCAATCAGGTCATAGGTTTAATAGGATTTTAGATCTATTTTTTTACCATTAAAGAATTTAAAAATCCACCATAGGATAGAGTTAGGTGTATAAGGTAGAATTAGGGTTAGATTGGTCAATCCCTAGCACTTAATTAATCAATTTCCAATCAATTCCTTCCGACTGACATCCAAATTCAACACTATGCAGGATGTTTCGTCCAGTTCCACGTACCTGAGCCACCCCGACATCCAGGCCTTATCACCTTAACAGGGGTCTGGCATTACAAAAGTGTATGGTTTGAGAATCAACCTTTCCTCATTGGCATCTACGTGCCAGCTATTCATACGGAAATCAGGTGCGCAACAATTTATATCAAACCTTCATCTGGTTTTTAAAGTAAATCGGAAAAACAGCGATAAAGAAGGCCACAACTACTTGGATCAATGGAATTTGATTCAAGGTGTGTTGTCAATCAACGAATTTAGAGTTCATCAAACATTACGACTGATGTGTCATATCAGCAAACATTACAAGATAGTACTATTGTCCCACGAAACAAATTACAGTATACAAGAGTCCAGATTAGCAACCACTTCCTTTAAGATCAAAATAATATATAACCTGTTTCCTTCATATTCAGTAGGTTACAACATTAAGAAAGTCATCACCCATGATAACTTTACAAATCAGGGCGTTACATGGAGGATTTGTAAAACATGTTGGAGGTGTGATATACTGCTATGTAAAGGTGAATCCATGATGGAAATGAAGCATGATTGCAAACTTCATGGAATGGAAAAGAATGAAAATGATGGAAGAAGAATGGATGGAAATGAATGGAAAATGAGTCTGCCAATTAGAGAATGAGTGTTACAGATGGGAGTCACCAGAGTGTGCTTTTGAAAGTGCCTCCAAAAAGCTGAATCTTTGCATAGGAAAAACACAACTATCAAAGATAAAGTGGAAAGGACCTCTAAGGTCCCACCGGGTGTGCCAAAACGTGTGCAAATCAAGCAGCACCCCCTGGATGTTGATCAGATTCTAGTTTGATAATTCGAAGCATTACAGTGTGATTGCACAACATTGAAATCCTCTTCCCAATATGGGACTTGCCAAAATGGAAGAGGAATCTCCAGATTAGAGGTGTTCCTCAACTCCTCTGATCAGCTATTTTTACTTGCAACCCCAATTTTAGAGGTTTAACTGCCTAATCCTACCCTAAATTCCAAAGGAGAACCAGAGATGAGAATACAGATAAACTAAAAAATAATGTAATAGGTGGAGCACAAAATAGTTGTAGACAATTGATGCTTGCATGAAAATACACAATCCACAAGGAAACATAGCACAGAAACATGCACAAATGCTCAAAATGTAATGAAGATCAAGAAAGCAATGATTAGATAGTCTGAAAGGATTGCGGGATTTTAATCATAAGAAAGATATCAACATCTCAGATAAATACAGTACATTATAGTGATCCAGAGGCAAGAAAAGTGTTGCATTACATGGAAAGGTAAAATTCTTCACAAATTCTGCAAGGAGGAAGAAAAAGGAAGTTTGCAGAGTGGAAAAGTGTCTCTCCTTTTTGTAAAATGACCTCATTCTGGCTTTTACAGTGCAACCAGACCCCAGGAGAGAGAAACGTGGGAAAAAGTGACAAAGGGGTTCAACATTGACCAAAACTTCCATTCAAAATAGCAGGGCACCCTTGACATACCCATTCCCTAACATTTTTTAACCATGCAGGAGAGAAGAGGAATGCGAGCCATTCTCATTAAAAACGGTGGTTTAAAATGTCATTTTGTACAATACCACATGCCAGAGGTGGTTTTTTTATTTTCTCTCTACAAAACGCCATCAAAATGCAAAAAATGACCCCAAAATCTTGTAGATAATTTCACCATCCTTCCATTGATATAAAGAACACAAAAGCAAGCTCTAATCGAAAGAGATATGTCGATTGAAGTTTTAGGGAAAAATTAGGGCCAAATCGGGTCGGTGTGGAAAAAAGTCAAATTTTTGCACTTTTGGTCATTTGGAAAATTTTCCAAAAAATTTCCGCCAATCCGCCACTCTAGGTGCCACGTGGCGGCATCCATCTTCATGGCCGTGGAATGGAACCTTACAAGGGAAACCTTTCCCAAAAAAACTCCGCTGAAGCCATAACTTCAAAAGCCATGGAGTTAGGAGGAAAACTTTACCTTTGGGAAAAGCTGAGAAGAGCTCTTGTTGTTGTAAATTAGCAGCCACCCCTAGATGCAAATCAAGTTTCTAGGTTGATTTCAACTCATACGTATTTCAAGACAGTTCAATCGCAATTAGCAAAGAAAATGACTCTACCCAAATCATCTCCAATATGAAAGAAAACCAAGTAGAAATAAAAAAAAAAAAAAAGTACCGATCTCTCCCCCTCAGTTCACCCCCATCTCTACCCCCAGTCGACCTTATCTCTCCCCCACATATCAGAAGTGCAGGGTTGTTTAAGGAGCCGTTTTAAGCAAACCCAGCAAGCAGTACTTAAGAGAAGCGGCTAAAATGCCTGATAATTTCCTTGAACTCGAAGAAAATCGTGCATACAGGGTATCCTTCCAGGGTGCGCAGTAGCAGAGCTTCCCAAACATCACTGTCGACTACAGCTCAAAAATAGCCTTAGATTTTTCAAAGAAAAAGAGAAACAATCCAAACCATTTAGGTCGACAGACCATGAAAACCCAATGTAGATCAACTTCCAAACCCCAAAAGAACGCAATGAACAACAAAAATTTCCTCTATGCCTCGTTCCAAGGGAGCTGGTCATAAAGACCAACAAAATTAAATGCATTGAAGCTCCTTTTATGCCTTTATCCTTTTCTCACGCTCCACCGCCGACTAGCGGTGCAATGCCAATTCAAATTTGCATGAAAACAGAGTTTAGTCTCATGAACTAACTAGATGCCCCTAACTTTCCCCTGTACCTCCAAACTTGGCAATACCCATAAGGACCACATTCATTGCCCATTAAATTTACTTCCATCCTTATCCTTTCCATCCCAGGGGTCTGTGAGTCCCCTTCCTTAGGTTAGGATTAGTTTTAGGAGTTATAATAGTGTTCAAATCTAGGTCATAGGTAATAGGATTTAGATATCTTTTACCATTAAGACTTTAAAAATCCACATAGGAAGTAGTTAGGTTATAGGTAGAATGTAGGGTTAGATTAGGGTCAATCCCTAAGCACTGAATTAATCAATTTCCAATCAAATCTTCCGATGAAATCCAAATTCAACACATGCAGGATGTTCGTCCCGTTCACTACCTGAAACCCGCATCCAGGCCTTTATCACCTTACGGGTCTGGCCATTACAAAAGTGTTGGTTAGAATCAAACCTTTTCAATGGCATCTAGCGTGCCAGCTATTCATACTGAAATCAGCGGCTGCCAACATTTATATCAACCTTAGCGGTTTACAAGAATCGGAGAAAAAGCGATTACAAAGAAGCACAACAATACCTTGGATCAATGTGAATGATTCAAGGTGTTGTTGTCAATCAACGAATAGAGTCATCAAACATACGAATGATCTTGGTGGTCATATAGCAAACATACCAGCAATAAATTACTATTGCCCACGTAAACAAATTACAGTATACAGGTCCAGATTCCGCCAACACATTCCTTTACGATCAAAATAATATTTTAACATGTTTTCCTCATCAGTAGTTACAACATTACGAAAGTAATCACCATGCTAACTTACAAAAATAAGGGCCGGTACAGGAGGATTTGTCAAAAATGGTGAGAGGGTGTGATATATGCTATTGTAAAGTGAATTCCTGATGGAATGAAAGTCATGATGGCAAACTTCATGCGAATGGAAAAGAATGAAATGATGGAAAGAAGAAGGATGGAAATGAATGGAAATGAGTCTGCAAATTAGGAATGAGTTGCTTTACCAGATGGAGTCACCAGATGGCTTTGAAAGGCCCCAAAAGCTGATATCTTTGAAGGAACACACCAACCTATAAGATAAAGTGGAAGACCGCTAAGGTCCACCGGGTGTGCCAAAATGTTGTTGCAAAATCAGAGCACCACTCTGGATGTTGATCAGATTATATAGTTGAAATTCTAAGAATACAGTGTGATGTGCACAACATTGAAATCCTCTTCCCAAGTAGGGGACTTGCCAGAAATGGAAGAGAATCATCCAAGTAGAGGGTTGGTTCCTCAAATCTCTGAATCAGCTATTTACTTGCACAATTTAGAGGTTTAACCATAATTCCTACCCTAAATTCCAAAGGAACAGAGATAGAGAATACAGATAAACTAAAAACTAAGCTAATAGGGGATGACCAACCATAGTTGTAGACACTTGAGCCCTGCATGAAATACACAATCCACAAGGAAAACATAGCACAAAACTGCACAATGCTCAAAAGTAATGAAAGAGCAAGAAAGCAATGATAGATATATGAAAGGATTGGGATTTAACATAGAACATATATCAACAGTCTAAGATCTATACAGTAATTATAGTATCCAGAAGCAAGAAAGGTGTCTGCATACAGGAAAGGTAAAATTTTTCACAAATTCTGCAAGGAGGAAGAAAAAAGAAGTTGCAGAGCTGATAGTGTCTCTCATTTGTAAGAATGACCTCATGCTGGCTTTTACAGTGCCAACCCCACGACCCCCCCAGGGCGAGAGAAACGTTGGGAAAGTGCAAGGGCGTTCACCCATTGACCAAAATTCCATCAAATGCATGGGCCCACCTGACATACCCATGACCCCCTACATTTTACCATGCTAGGATGAGAATGCGAGCCATTCTTCATAAAAACGGTGGTTAAAATGTCATTTCTGTCCCTGACACATTGCCGAGGTGTTTGTGTTTTTTTTCTCTTCCAACTCATCAAAGCAAAAATGACCCCAAAATTCTTAGATAATTTCCCATCCTTACATTGATATAAAGAACAAAAAAAGCAAGCTCTAGATCGAAGCATATGGCGATTTGACGGTTTAGGGAAAAATAGGGCCAAATGGTTCGGTGGGAAAAAAATTCAAATTTTTGCACTTTGGGCATTGGAAAAATTTCCACAATTTCCCCGACACTCCGCAACTCTAGGTGCAACGTGGCGGCAGCTCATGGGCCGTGGACCTTACCAAGGCAAACTTTTCCAAAAAACTCGCTGAGCCATTACCTTCAAAAATACATGGAGTTAGGAGGAAACCTACTTGCTGGAAAGCTGAAAAGAGCTCTGTTGTTGTAAATTAGCACACCCCTAGATGACAATCAAGTTTCTACGTTGATGTTTCAGGCATCAGTGTGATGGCACAAAATTAAAACCTCTCTCCAAGTGTGGGACGTGTAAAAATGAGAAGGAAATCTCAGATTAGAGGCTGGTTCCTCAAACTCCTCTGATCAGATCTATTATTTACACAACTGCAGAGGTTCATATCCTAATGTTATATTAAGTTGTAAGGAGACAGTGATAAGAAATGTAAAAAATTAAAACTAAACTGTTAGGGTGATACACCAAAGGAGTGGTGGGCACTTCTACTCATGAAATTGACACAAATCAGAAATTACAACATAAAAATCATGCACATGGTGAAAAAGCTGTAAACAAGGATTGAAATGAAGGTAACAACACTTATCAAGGACTGAAAGCATTCACAGAGCCTGCTATGTTTTCAACATCAACAATCCGTTGTATTCCAACACCAAAAGAGGCAGAAACACCTGTTACAACCCTAGAGGTCTGATACTTGCAAAATCCCTTGTCTGAAAGTGAAAACAGAAGTTTGGAGAAGCTTGTTGTGAACAAAAAAGTGTTCCCCCTGAAAAATGAGCCAATCTGGACTTTTACAGTGCATGGGGAGCCCAGGAGAGAGAAAAATGGAAAAAACGTGAGCCATCCAATTGACCAAAAAATGCTTAAAAAACAGCATGGAGGTTTACAAACCCATGCCCTAACATTTTGCCATGAGAGAAGAATGCGACCCATTTTGCCATTAAAATTGGTGTTGAAAGTCAGTTTGTATGGGGCGCTACTAGAAGCATTTTATTTTCTCCTCTAACTAAACCAAAATTCAAAATTGATCATGGAATCTTGTAGAGCATTTAACAATCTTTCTATTGATTAAAGAACATGAAATCTGAGCTCTGAGGATCGAAAGTTATGGCGATTTGAAGTTTAGGAAAAAGGCCAAAATCGGAGCGCTTGATATTTTAATGAAGTGGCAGTTCTGATTGCTGTGGACCTTGAAAGGGAAAATTTCCCACAAAACACTCTGTCGAGCCAACTTGAAAAAGGCATGGTTAGGAGGAAATCTGAACCTTTCTAGAAAGCTGAGAAAGAGCTCTATCCAAAATGGTCATTTCCAGAAGGTTTTGAGTGCCTAAAAAGTAAAAATTAGACTGAGGCAAAATAGAAGGAAAGAATGAAAGTGGAGTTGCCACAAAATAGCAGAGGGAACATTGGGATAACAATTTTGGTGACTCTCCGGAGGGGTGCATCTACCTATGGGATGATGATCACACGGAAGGATTGTTCCCACAAATGCCATCAAAACGAACTGTGCAAGAGCAAAACCAGCAGCACCAAAACTATGTACAAATCTAAAAATCTATTACATGCTCCAAATGCGGAAACATGCAGATGTGTGCACACTAGCAATTCTTCTAATAAAAGCAAACCGATCTACTCTAATCAACTAGAAGCAAAGGTGAGTAAAGAAACCCTGTAACTAGTGCTGCAAAATAGAATTCCTTTCTCAAAAAATGGCAGATCAAATGGATTTGCGAGTGAATTAGGCCTGATTGGATGAGTGGAAAACAAAAAACTGCGTCTTCTACCCAAATAGCAAGGTGGCAACTAAAAACAATCCAATACCTCTGTTTAGTTGCTCTACATTTAGATGGGAGGGTAATGACGCTGATCTTAAGAACTTCCAGCTATCCTCATGCTTTAGAAGTAAGCAGACTGGTGGGGGCTTCTCTTGGCTCCATGAATCCAAATATTGATTGGGCAAGATGATCTGTTGAGTGATGCCATAATTCTGATTTGCAACTCTAATATGGAGTCTACGTGTAGACATTGATCGGTATGGATGTGGAAGCAATGGTAGAACCCTTCTGCCCTTTCTCTTCCTCATGAAGGAATAAAAGATTAAAACTTCCAATCTGGTTCAAGAGGAGTTCATAGAAGCAGGCTATGCAAATGATACTCTCTTCCATGAAGTAGGTATGGTGTTGGAAGATGGATGATGGAAAGAGAGAATGGTGGAAATCAACGCCCGTTCTCTTCATCAATACAGTCCGCCAAATCAGACAGGTAAACGGCCCATTGCGTCTCGTTGCAAATGTCAAACGCTCCAATGGCATCATTGTCTGATAACGTTGACAACCATGGTTTCTTTAATCTCCACATTGGTTTGAGGCGATAAAAACTCTTCTTCGAGTATAGAACTTGAGAGGAGATGAAGAGAGAGAGAAACTGAAGGCTTTCTATACCTGCTTGTGCCTCCAAAGCCTTTGGATCTACACTTTCTCCCCCACAGCTGGAATGTGCTCCTCTTCTTTTCGATTTGGAGCACCTCTCCTTCTTTCGCTGTCCCATCTGAATGATTTTGCAATTTGAATTGGATCGACATTTTTCCTTTTCTTTTTCTTTTTTTTTTAATTCAAATAGGGTGCTAACATGGAACATATTCTAAACCAAATGATTGCGATATGTACTCCCTTTTTGCTCTTTCAGGCTACACAAAATCAGTCCGACCACCCTTGTCGTAACTCCAACCTCTTCATAAGTTTCACAGTAAAGGGATCTTTTCATCCCAAATTTAAGAGCCCAACTCTTCAAAATTTGAATTTCTTCATCCTTGTTGCTTCTATTTGGGCTGTCCGTCATGAGCTATTTTGCAAATTTTATGTGGTGGATGGAGGAGGAGGTAAAACCTTTGTTTGTTTGAAGGGAGAGGGGTGTTTTTCATTAGCTTTAGGGAGGGGATGACTGTTTGGAAGGGAAGAAAAAGCGACAAAGAATTGAGATGAGGTGGAGACTTAGGGGGTGGGAGCAGAAAGAAATGGACTTCCACACTTGGGACAGCAGATGAGAGTTAAAACTTGAACTTGCGGAGGATAAATAGATTGGGAAAGAGAAAAAGAAAAGGCTGAGATGTGGGCGTACCCGTTGACAAGGTGTTGAATACTCCTCTCATAACCTCTATTCCTTTAATCCACTTTACAAGCAAAATGTCAACATTGCAATCATGAAGTCAGCAGGGGGGGGCTTCTTTGAGGGGTGTAATGCCTTGGGAAAGGGTCCCGCCCCATGGACAGGGTGCTCCAACCAATTCTAAATGCTTCATTGATTGAGCCATAGATTGCACCATGTTTACCTCCATCTTTTGGATTGCTCTAACAAACCACATTCTTGCATCTGCATTGTCTTCTGTATACACACCCTTTTTGCTCTGGAAAGATCCATACCAAAACTGATTTGGCAGTGCTGCGCATATGGGTATGTATGCTGATTTGAATTTGTTTCAAAATGAGATTTGGAGGATTAAAAAACATGTTGGAGGTGGAAAACATTGCTACTATTGAAATGTGAGTTCCATGATGGAAATGACGTCATGATTTGCACAATTCTGGAATTGAAAAAGAATGAAAGAGAGGAAAGAATAATGATGGAAATGGATGAAAACAGGTCTGCAATTTTTTTTAAGAAAGGGTTGTGATCAAATGAAGTCGCCAGATGTGTTTGCAAGTGCCTCCAAAGTTGAAATCTTCACAGGAACACACCAACTGCAAAAAGAAGAAAGTGGAAGACCTTAAGTTCCCACCGGCATTGCTAAAACTGTTGCTTACAAATTAGCAGCACGCCTGGATCGAAAAATCAGGTGTTAAGTGATGTTTCAGGCATCAAGTGTGATTGCCACAACATTGAAACCTCTCTCCAAGTGTGGGACTGTAAAATGAGAGAGGAATCTCTAGATTAGAGGCTGGTTCTCAAACCCTTTGATCAGATCATATGTACACAACTGCAGAGGTTCAGATCTAATTTTATCTAATTTGCAAGGAGATAGGGATTAAGAAATACAAAAAATTTAAACTAAACTGATTAAGATGGTGATACACCAAAGGAGTGGTGAAGCACGCTTCTCATGCAAATTGACACAAATCATAAATTGCCACATAAAACATCAGCACAGCGTGATCGCTGTAGATAGGGGATTTCGAAATGAAGCAAAACAAACTATACAAAGGACTGAAAGCATCACAGAGCCTCCATTGTGATTTCAACATCAAATCCTTGTATTGCCAACACCAAAGAGGTAGAAAAACCTGTTACAATACTTGGAAAGTCTGATACTTACAAAATCACTTGTTAAAGTGAAAACAGCAGCTTGCTGGTAAAAAAGTGGTCCCCTTTGTAAAAATGAGCCAAATCGGCTTTTACAGGCCAGGCGGTCGGGGACCAGGAGAGAGAAAAACGAAAAACATGGGAGCCATTCCCCATTGACAAAATGCAATTAAAATTAAAAACAGCATGGAGTTCCGTACAAACCCATGCCCTGACATTTTTGACCATGCTGGAAAGAAAATGCGACCCATTTGTATTAAAATTGGTGTGAAACGTCAGTTCTATCTTTGGGCATGTACCAGAAATATTTTTAATTTTCTCCTCCAAAACTGAACAAAATTCAAAATTGACCATAGAATATTGATAGATCATTTACCCCAGCTTTCCATTGATATAAAGAAACTTGAAAATCAAAGCCTGGATCGAAAGTTATGGACGATTTGAAGTTTTAGGGAAAAAACAGGCCAAAATCGGATGAGATCGCTTTGAATCTTTGGACATGGACACGTGGCGAGTTCTGATGGCGGCAGACCTTGCAAGGGAAATTTCCCCAAAAAATCTGCCAGCCAACTTGAAAAAACATGGCGTGTTAGGAGGAAATATTTACCCTTTACTAGAAAGCTGAGAAAGAGCTTATCTAATGGTGTCATTCCAGAAAGGTTTTGAGTGCCTTAAAAATAAAAATTATGACGGGCACAATTGAAGGAGAATGAAAGGAGGGTTAGCCACAAATGAGAAGGGGCACATTTGGATAACAACTCTATCTAATGGTTCCAATCCAGAAGGTTTTGAGTGCCCGGCAAAAGCAATTTTGTGACTGAAGCACAGAGAGGGAAGAATGGAGGAGTGCCACAAAATAGAAGGGGTACATTTTGGATAATACGTACTTTTCTACCTATCCTATGCCTCTGCATCTATGCCTGATCAACACTACTTGCTGCTCCATGTCTTGTAAGAGAGCGGTCCAGAAGATACTCTATACTACAACCTATCCCAAGTAAGGGTGATCTGCACTCCCTACCATCAAGCTTGGAAAAGGAGCCTGCCTTATAGAACTCTGAAAATATATTGTAGGCAAACTCCACAAGTAAGATAATCCTCCCACTTACTGGATCCATCACGTACATCATGAGAATGTCTTCCACAAGACTCTGCAGTTCACCCTCCTCTCAGTCTATACATGCGTACTGGGTGATAGGTTGTGCTGAAGTTATCTTCATCACCTGAGAACATACCTGCATGGTAGTCCAAAAAATGGGCAGTGTATAAGGATCTGTCACAAATGATCTTTCACGGATCCCATGACAAGCCTAACAATCTCATCCAAGTAAACCACGTGGCCACCGCACTAGCTTATAGCGTGGCTTTACCGGTGAAAAGGGATAATGTTGTCAATTTATCATACCATGCCATGATGGTGTTGAGGATATCGACATGCGTAACCTACAATGAAATTCATGGAAATGGTGTCCCATTTCCACTCTGGGTATAGCATGAGGATAGAGAAGGCCAGCTGGAGTGATGATCGGCCTTAACTTTCTGGCACTCGTAAATAGCTGACAAATGACTGCCACTCCCCCCATACGAAGTCCTCTCAATGATATAACTTTCCAAGTGGCGGGTGCATCTTCTCACCCCAGGATAGGCCTGAATTAGGGTTAAGATGGTGCCCATCAAGATGTCCTGCCTCAAGCCTCCGTCTCTGAGGAACATATAAATCCAAATTTGCTGCCTGAGAAGACCATCTACCTCTAGTGAGAAACCATCAAATATTGCCCGTAAGGGCGTCCGGATCAATCTCTATGCTCGGGCTGCAATATAAAAATTATCAAAGAGGAAGCTGCTAAAGGCCTGCTTGAAATCTATGCGCACTGAAGTACCATGCTCAAATGCCTCCGTTCTGCCTGAAGGTGCCTGCAACCACATTCTCCTTCCCTTTCACATGCTCTATCTCCATGCAGACTCCAAAAGCCCAACTCCATCAACGCCTTGACAAAGCATTTAGATTGGGTTGAGTGAAGAGGTGCTGAAGGCTCAAATGATCTGTCCTAAGTGTGAAAGCTCTGGACCAAGGAGAAAATGTTCCATGAACAAAGCATGCCAAATGCACTCGCAAGCTCAAGATCATGGGGTAGGATAATTAAGCTCAGGATCTTTGATTGCGAGAGACTAATAGGCCTACTCCAACTCTACCCTCCTGCATAAGAACACCGCCAAGGTGCAACAAAGCATCTGTGCATACAAAGAAACAACATGCTGCGGACTGGACGTCAAGCAATAGGGTGTAAGTAGGCTCCCACTTTCAGGCCGTCCTGAAGGGTGCCACTAACACCATGTTTGACCAAAAAAACGTATTCCCTTTCCGCTAAAAGGGAATGATGGGGTGTGCTATCAGAAAGAAAGTCTGTTGAACAATTCAATATGTAGCTACTAACCCCATGAAGCTGCGCACCTCTCTCACTGGTGGTGCTAGCCAATCAATAATGGCTCTAATCTTGGAAGTGATCGATAGCTGTGATACCTTGCATCAGATGATAGGACCGAAGTTAATGTATATTGACTGAAAGTAAAGCACACTTTCCAAGTTCCCAAAAAGTGCTGCTCCGAACACATTGAAGAATTGACGAAGGTGCCCTCTAGGCTCCTAACGCATACACAAGTAAATCAAGTAAAATTTTGAATGTCATCAAGAAATATGAGCACGAAAGTGATTCTAAGAAGGTCCTGAATACCCCATCATCAAACTCATAAACACTGAGGGGGCTTTTCAAACGAAGCACCACTGTGAAATCATAGTGCCCATACATCTAGAAAAGCAGTCAGGGTCTGCCTCCGTAATCTCAACTGATGGTACCCAGACTTGAGATCGATCTTAGAGAATACCATGCTCCCTTCATTTGATAAACAATCATAATGGAGGCAAGGAAATAACATTCTGATCATTACGTTATTCTGATGGCAGGATAGTCATGCATACCTAAGGATCCATCCTTCGTCTTAACAAATATACCGGTGACCCAAGGGGATACACTCGGACGGATAGGATTTCTATAGAAGGCTCCAGCAACTGAGCTCACTAGAGCTCTGGGGGGTCATTCTAATAAGAGCTTTTGTGAGATAGGCTCTGCTGCCTAGAACCAGATAATATGAATAAATCTCAAGTGGGGGGGGGGCATCCCGCCTAGCTCCCTTGGAAAACACTGCATACTTCCCAAAAATGGGAGGTCATCTAGAGATGGCCCCATTAGACCATCCTCTACCGGTAATGCGACTGGATTGCCTTACATTTGACAACCACCAGTAACACAGTGCTGAGTGCATAGCAGAGATACGTGCCGAATAGGAAAACAAGTCTCTGACCCAGAAATTCATCGACTCAACTTTAATCCTGCTTCAACTACCACTTGAGGACCAGAAACAAACTAGGAAAATCATGTATAATTGTTTTGTAAGAGGCGGTGTACAGACAAGTAGCAAGATACTAGTTTGAAAACAATATGTTTCTGGATATAGATTCTGATTAACCAAAACCAAGATTTCCATCTTTATCTTATAACAAAGGGTGTGTCAGGGTTCCAATTGGGGGTACAGTTTTACTAAGGTCAGGGAGAAATTATCACAAGCATGCTCTCTATAAGCCCTGAAACTAACTAGATTTTCATATACTTATAATTATAAAAATTTCCTAAAACTAGGTCATTGGATAGGAAATTTCCTCACTTTACACCATATTAAGAAGTCCTCCGAAATCCTTGAAAACTTAAAGTATGGCGGCAGAGTTTTAGGGGAAAATTTTCCCTTAGCGGTCCACGGGGGATAGGGAGGAAAAATTGGGAAAAATTTCCCAAATGCACGTGATTCATTGGCGGTCGGCGGGTGTGGGAAACATTTGAAATTTTCACCAAAACCAAATAGTCTAATTTTCCAAGAAATTTTTCCTCCAAGCCTCCGCACGTTCTCAAATGGCCACGTGGCATTTGTGATCGCCGAGGGTCGGCGGACGAAAAAGAGGAAATTTTTCCAAAAGGAAAAAGGGTTTAAGTTTCTGTTGATACTAATGCCCCCCATGGCACGTGCCCAGCACATGATTTGGTTGGGGGGGCCTGGGTTTGCGGGGAAATTTGATGAAAATTTTCCCAAGGCAAAATCTTTCAAAAAGTTAAGTTTTTCATAATGGCCTCCCCTTCCAAGTGCCACATGGGCCATTCTGATAGGATGAGAGGGTGGCGGGGAGCCACGGAAAATTTTTAGAAATTTTTCGAAAGTTCAAAATTTAATTTTCTAAGGTCAAATTATTTCATTTTTGGTTTGGATGGCCATTTGAAGTAAACTTCAAATGGACCATAAATTTGATAGGAAGCTCCTAAATGTTTTGGTAAACTTGGACTTTCCAGAATCTCTCAGAGTCCTCTTGCATAGAAATATCAATTTATATTGATAATGTTTCAAGGGTAAATTAAAAAATTGATCTGCAGGGTTTGTTTGTAATTAAGACTGGCAATTTTTATAAACTTTTAGTTTTGTCTTCAATTGATGCTTTCTTCCTCAGCAGACCAGAATATGAAAGGGATGGTCTAGGATAATTTTAAGATTGTTTCCAAGATTCATCATTGATTTCTTTACATTGTCTTCAACACCTCCCCATTCGCCTTCTCTTCTCCTCACATCCCTTGTCTCCTTACCCTCCACCCCCATTTGTCATCTTTTGACAAATTCAAAGTACGCAAGTTATAATCTAGTTTTGAAGGGGATCTTGTGTTCATTTAATTGCTGAGTCTGCCACAAGGTTTCTTTATACTTATTCATCTTAATTTCAGGTCTCATTCGTTCATTTTGTCATAACTCTACCTGTACATCGTTGCATTATTTATTTATTGTTTAAATAAGCCCGAGTTACAATTTAAGAACAGAGTATTCTTGCACGAGGTACAATTATATGCCAGAGTTCAATTAAGAGCAAATAATACACAATTCTCTCTGCAGTCATCAAATTGATTCAACACACACCTTATATTTAAAATGAAAAGTGATTTCCAATTTCTAAGACTTATCAAAGATCTAATTTTTGTCTAGTTTCTTTATAGTACTCTCTTTTCTAAAACAACTTTGCATGATATAACAGTCCGAAATTTACCACACAATAATGCAATTGAACAAGGGACATGATTCTTTCATTGATTTCAACAACAACATTACAATTTAATCCCTTTCAGTTGATTATTGTCCATTCAATTTCCAAACGGATACAAGTTATATCATTTCAATTTCATTGTCCTTTACAAGTAAAAACAGAGAATTGCATCTTCTCTACATTCTTCAAATTTGATGACATCTTTCAATAACAAGAGTAAACATATCACATATTCTTATATCAATTACAGTCATCCATTGAGGTGGGGGGGGTTACATTAAAACTGCCAAAGAATGGACTGTCAAACTATATTCTTCTTTCCAAACAGCAGTTCCTGAGTTCTTCATCGTGCAATTTGAATCACACAAGGAAGGGAAAGGCAAACACTCTCCCCCAACAAAGACATCCAATGCGGAAAAGAGAAGCCATCTTTCCCATTGGCCCCCAGCCCCCAAACCTTATTGGAAGGAGCATGATAAAACAAAAAATGGAAACATAGCTTCTTTCACATATCACATACATGCACATGCACAAGGACCAGCAAAAACAAAAGACGTAGTCTTCAACTACAACAAGAATTCCAATCAAAACAAGGCTCTTCTCCAAGCAGCAGCCACGCAAGAGAACCAAAAAACTATGGATGTCTCTTATGCCTCCCATGTGAAATTGGGCATCCACTAAAACAAACGCCAAAACATAACCATCCCATAAACCTTATCCTCCTCAACCCCCCGTCAGTCCTCAAAATTATCCCTGAACTTTCCCAAAGAAAAAATTGCACGTAATATTTTCCCTAGGTGGTCCCAACCAAACACTCTCACAAGACAAGTGCAATGGTTAAATCCCTTATCCCCTCCATTGATTGAACCTCATAGTCTCTCTCCACACCATGCCCTAAGCATTTACACATCCCTCTAAGAATTCAACAAAAACATTTCAATTTCATGCTAAAAGACGGAAAGGAAACTAATAGCAATATTAAAAAGGAGGCTACCTCTCCATCGATGGAGACTTGCCTGCCAAAACAATAGTCTTTATGACATCAAAACCAGTCCAAATCAGCAAGGTAAAGGTTATCACAATAAAGACTCTTCTTCACCATGAAAAGCTCCAAAATGCAAGAGAAAATTTACCCAGAGTGCAATCTCCAACTTACACAACCTCATAAATGAGAGAAAATTTTAATTTTAAAGGAGATGGAGGGAGATGGATGATGTGGATCCAAGTGGGATGCCACATTCATTGGTCCTCATCCAAGAGCATTCACATCAGAAAAAGATAAATCATAATAAAGAAATGACAACATACTCACATAAACAATGGAGCCCTACCCCAAAAGGAAATGAATTTTAAATTTTGTAAGGACAAGTGCAATCAGAATACACAAAAATATTCAATAATCAAATAAAAATAATATGATTTTGACTCCAAATTAATAGACAGGTTGAGTGGAGGATTTTGAGAGGTGTGGACAGTTTAACTGTCCCACAAGCCTCCAAATTGTCCTCCAAGTTCAAATTCGAATTCAAAGGGATGGAGTGTTTGCATTCCAAATCAGATACAACCTCTACACAATCTATCACTTCACTAACAACCATATGGTAACTTACACACTCTTTTAAAGCATTTATTTTAATGACATTTATTTTTTACAAAACTTTTAGAAACAACCAGATATTAATCTACCATATGGTTCTAAATATATAAATAATTTATTTTCAACTCAAGAAAATAACATTTAAGTTCACTCCACATCCTATTAATTTAATTAAATTTTACTATATGACTCCCACATCTACATCACTTTTAATAATTAAAACAAAAGCACATTACAAATAAAATCACAAAACAATAATTAAAAAAGGGAACACATAATAAAAAAGACACATATGCACTAGGTCACCAATAATGAAATCCACCATGGGAAATCCAATAAACACACAATAAAACATTTAGTGGGGCATGGTACCTGTTGATTTCACACTGAATTCCAATATGTTAGTATCCAGTCCCCCAACATTGTTGTGGATTTTAACCTGCCAAAATGCAAAATATCTCCTCAGCCTCGTGGCCATATCAAAAATCTAAATGATATATAAACATAAGATCTAAAATCACAACAATATTCAAGAGTTCAATATGTATCATTAAATCCATTTGTAATATATCTCATCCAATAGAGTTTCTATACTAGAAGCTATTCATTAATCAATGTCCATGTATAAAATAACATCAATAACCAGAATCCAGGTCAAACTAGTATATCACATAATCCACATAACAAAAAATGTCTCAATATACTCAAGCCAAAACATATGATCAGATCAATATGAATCCCGGAGCTAACTAACATCTAACCATCTACTAATAAAAAACAAATATGTCCATAATAATCCTGATACATACATTCACATCAAAACATAATAATATCCAAAATGACTGACCAATAGGTCAGGATCAGTTCTGAATAGTGTCAAGGAAAAGTGGGACACTACATCCCCCCCCCTAGACTGACTTCTCCTGCGAAGTAATGGCGAACAAAGGTGGAAAATGTACTCATAAAGCAGTAAGATCCTCCCAAGTGGTGCAGTCTCATCATATTTGTCCCAATAAACCCGTACATAATCAATATTCTCTACCTCGAAGGCCCCAGGGTCTGCAATCTATGATATGGATGGGTCACCAGCAACTTAATTGTTTTTTTTTTTCCCTGATCTGCACCTGCAGGAGGTACAATATTTGCCAGCAATGAGAAGGATCTGTGATATTATCCTAATAACATAAACACGAAACACATCATGTATGCGAGACACGCCTGGAGTGGCAATGCTAGCGGTAGGCCAACGGGCCGATTACGCTTCAAGATATCAAAAGGTCCAAGGAATGAGGAGATAACTTAGAACATTTTCCATATGGATCAGCTCTTATGTGGCCTTAACCGAAGAAAACCTTCAGCCCACACTCCAAAATTAGCCGAGTTCTAGCCGATTGTGTATTATCTGCCTATCCTGTGCTCTGCAATCTCTGCTTACAACACTAAATCGTACTCCATGTCTCGAGCCTGATGAAAAAGAGCATGCTTATAAGAAACTCTGCGAAACTATTATTGTAGAAAACTCCACAAGAGTACAGAGACTTCCTTCCCCCACTTAGACGACAAATCCATCACGTACATCCTAAAGCATGTCATCAAAAACCTGATTCCCTTACAATATTCCATCTGTCTATGGGTGATAGTGTGTGCTAAGTGGAATCTTCACCCGAGAACTACTGAATGCGTATCTAGAAATGGGAAGTGTATAAAGGATCGCGGTCACAAATGATCTTCACGGATCACTGTAAAACATGACAATCTCATCCAAGTAAACACGTGCCAAACACTAGCTTTATAAGGTGCGTATTTCCAGGAAAAGTGGCTACCTTGTTAATTATCAACCTGTGACCATGCGCGAGTTATGATGATACTCGACATGGATAACCCAATAATGAAATCCATGGAAATGAGTGTTCCCATTTCACTTTGGGTATAGCATAGGATGAGAAGGCCAGAAACTGGATGCTGATGCTCGGCCTTCACTTCAGGAACTCTAACAACATGACACAAAACTAAGCAACGTCCTGCAAAAGACCTTCCAGTGATATACATCTCAAGGTGGGAGTCGTGCATACTTCTTTCACCCCAACGATGGCTGAAGGTTGACACGTTGGACCTATATCAAGATGTACCCCCCCCATACCTCAAGTCTCCATCCTAAGAACATAAATCCACCATCTATGCCCTGAGAAGACCATCCGCCTCTAGGGAGAAACCATTAAATTCCCTCAAGGGCGCTTCCTCTCTGGGGACTCAATCTCTGTTGGGCCTGCAAGTAGAAAACTATCAAGAGGAAGCTGCTGAGGATCCTGCCATGCGCCGTAATCTATGCTCCTGAAGTAGCCATGCTCAAATGCTCATCTGCCTGAGAGTCTACATTCACAGTCTCCTTCCCCTTCACATGCTTATTTCCATGTCATACTCACAAGCAACTAATCCAATGTCTTGATGAGCGTGTTTAGATTGCGGCTACGTGAAAAGGTGAGCGAAGACTCAAGATGATCTGTCTTGAGTGCGGAATCTCGTGACGCAAGAGAAAGTGTCTCCATCAAAATAAAGATGAACAATACTGAAGTCAAGATCATGCGTGGGATAACAAGTTGTGATCCTTGAGTTTGATGCACGAAAAGCTACAACTCTGCCCTCTCATAAGAAACCTCCAAGGCATGCCAACGAAGCATCTGTGCATACAAAGAACTCACCATGTGGATCTGGACACTACAAGAATGGGTGCTGGTAGTGAGATATTCCTTAGTTTCATGAAGGCCTATCACACCTGTTGACCAAAAAACATTTCTTCCCTTACGTTGAAGGGAGTGATGCGGGTGTGCATCCGAGGAAGGTCCGCACAAATCTCCATAATACCTGCTAACCCAATGAAGACTGCGCCCTCTGTTACTGTAGTGGTACTGGTCACCATAATGACTCAATCTTGAAGGATACATTGTGGAGTACCTTTCACAGAGATGATAGACCCAAGTATTGGAATCTCTGACTGAAAGAAGCACACGTCTCCAGAGTTCCCAAAAGCTGTTGCTCACGGAAGAAACTGAAGAACCTGTCGAAGGGCCCTCAGGTCCTCACGCGTACGTGAGAAATCCGATATATTCCAGAAAGATGCAAGCATGAAGCCAGTCTTAACGGTACGAATACCCATCATCAAACTATAAACAAAGCGGGGCATTCATCAAACCAAAAGGCACCAATGTGAACTATAGTGCCCATTACCTCATCGAAAGCTTCAGTCTTATGCGATGTTATCATTGTAATCCTCAACTGATGGCCACCAGATTGGGGAAAATCTCTAGAGAACAACGGGCCTCTTCATTGATCAAACAAGTCATAATGCATGGCAGGGGATAACTGATCTTGATCGTACCTATTCGCTGCGATAGTCTATGCACAACCTCAAGGATCCATCCTTCTTCTTAACAAAAATAACCGGGCCGGGTCACCACAAGGGGAACACTAGGATGGATAAGGCCTTTCTCTAGAAGCCCTCCAGCTAGCAACTTGAGCTCATAGAGCTCTGGGGTGTGCAGTCATCTGATAAGGCAGCCGGGAGATAGGCTCTGCTCTGCTGGAACAAGATCAAATGGAAATCAATCTCATCGTGGGGGTGACATCCTCGGTAGGATCCTCTAGAAAACATCTGAATACTCTCTCAAAATGGGGATGCGTTAATCATAGTGATGGCCCAAAGACCCATCCTCTGTCCTGTGTCAATGACTGTGGACTACATACAGATACAACCCCGTTCGCACACACGCTTGAGTGAATAACCAGAGATAGTGGAATAGAACAGGTCTCTGACCCCAGAAATACCGACTCAACTCCAGATTGGTCACACAAGATATAGTCTTATGATAACAATCCATCTGGCCATGTGCAACAACCAATCCATGCCTCTAAAATGACTCATACAGCCCCAAAGGATTACGTGGAGATTTGAAGTGGTGGTGTGAAAGGTCCAAAGTAACAACACAACTCTTTACTAAGGAGTATACCAAGACCTTTGCCTCAAGCCATCTCGACATCACAACTAGGACCTATCTAACAGCACAGCCTGCACGCTCTTACTAAGGATGGTGCCAATAAAATGCAATCAGAGAGAACCAGAGTCAAAAATATGGAGGCTAGGAAACATGCTTACTCCCTTATAGTCTCATGACCATGTCTGGGTGCTCGGCACTGGTGCGTTATCACCGCTAGTAGATCCGTGCACTCTATTTGTAGTCACATGTGCGAATATAGGCTAGGAAGATGGGTGTACCTCTACTCTTATTAGGGTCTCGCGGGAAGGCATTCTCAAACGTGTCCACTACCTCCACACCTGGAAAGCAACCACTTAACGCCCTCTAAACTACAGCATGCCAGAAGGTGCCTATGAACCTGAGTATCCAGCCCATAGTCTTGCTATGGCCCCTTTGGTCGAGCTCCTGCTGACTGGGAGCTCTAGCCTCCACCTTGTCGTCTGGTTGGGACCCCTAGGAGGCCCATGCTCCGACCTCTCTATGCATCCACTCCCGAGAGGCATAAAAGTGGGTATGACTACTGTTGTGGCTGAAAGATGGACTGTTGAAGAATGCTGACCTACAGAGGACGAGGATTTGCACCACTGATCCTTACTATCCTGTAACTACTGAATACAGCTCCTACGCTGGTCTCTAGACTGCTGGGGTTTACCAGTATCTCCTCTACAAATAGGCCTTCTCAATGGCCCTGACTAATGTCATGTGGGCAGGGATACGAATACACCTCCAATGTTCTATATTAAGGGCCCTCGATGAACATATGGATCAGCAAATGCTCATCGAGCAGCACCCCGCTGGAAGTTGATCAGTCTCAGTTTGATCATAATAGCACATAGTGTTATTGCCGACAACATAATCCCTTCCTAAGTGGGGACTGCAAAAAAGGAAGATGAAACTCTAGATTAGAGGCTGGTTCCTCAACTCCTCTGAAAGACAATTTTACTTGCACACAATTGCCAGAGGTATTAAACTTACACTTTAAATATACTCTAAATTTCAAAGGACACGGATATAAAAATGGCAAAGAAAGAACTAAAACTAATGAAATAAGGGACTGAGCCACCAAAGGAAGGGTCGTGAGTATTTTACTTCTGCAAATGACACAGTTATAAAAGACAACAAAAACAACAGCACAAACTAATAGCGTAGAAGTGTTAGAAAATTAGGGGGTAAAAAACCAACAGAGGATATAAAAACTAATTTAAAAGGAGTCGGATTTTATTTTTTTAACATCAAAATCACAGCATTCAAACACCTGAAAGGCAAAAATAGAGTGTTAAGTTGTAGTTCTAGAAAGGTTGATTCACTAAATCATCAAGGTGAAAAAGGGATCTTGACATACAAGAACTCACCATGTGGATCTGGCACTACAAGAATGGGTGCTGTAGTGAGATATTCACTTAGTTTCCTGAAGGCCTACTCACACCTGTCTGACCAAAAAAATTCCTTCCCTTTCCGTTGAAGGGAAGTGATGGGGTGTGCTATCCGAGAGAAGTCCTGCACAAATCTCCTATAATACCCTGCTAACCCCATGAAGCTGCGCACCTCTGTTACTGTAGTGGGTACTGGTCAATCCATAATGACTCTAATCTTGGAAGGATCCATTGTGATACCTTCACCTGAGATGATATGACCCAAGTATTGAATCTCTGACTGAAAGAAAGCACACTTCTCCAAGTTCCCAAAAAGCTGTTGCTCACGAAGAAACTGAAGAACCTGTCGAAGGTGCCCCTCATGGTCCTCACGCGTACGTGAGTAAATCCGAATATCATCAAGAAAGATGAGCATGAAGCAGTCTATAAAGGTCCTGAATACCCCATTCATCAAACTCATAAACACAGCGGGGGCATTCATCAAACCAAAAGGCACCAATGTGAACTCATAGTGCCCATACCTCATACGAAAAGCAGTCTTATGGATGTCTATCTCTGTAATCCTCAACTGATGGTACCCAGATTTGAGATCAATCTTAGAGAACAACGTGGCCTCTTTCATTTGATCAAACAAGTCATCAATGCATGGCAGGGGATAACGATTCTTGATCGTTACCTTATTCAGCTGGCGATAGTCTATGCACAACCTCAAGGATCCATCCTTCTTCTTAACAAAAATAACCGGGGCACCCCAAGGGGATACACTAGGATGGATAAGGCCTTTCTCTAGAAGGCCCTCCAGCTGCAACTTGAGCTCATAGAGCTCTGGGGTGGTCATCTGATAAGGAGCCTGTGAGATAGGCTCTGCTCCTGGAACAAGATCAATATGGAAATCAATCTCATGTGGGGGTGGCATCCCCGGTAGATCCTCTAGAAAACCATCTGCATACTCTCTCAAAATGGGATGGTCATCTAGTGATGGCCCACTAGACCCATCCTCTGTCTGGTCAATGACTGTGACTACATACATCTGACAACCCCGTCGCACACACTGCTTGAGCTGCATAACAGAGATAGTGCGAATAGAAACAGGTCTCCTGACCCCAGAAATCACCGACTCAACTCCAAGATTGTCTACACAAGATATAGTCTTATGATAACAATCCATCTTGGCCCTATGTGCAGACAACCAATCCATGCCTAAAATGACTCCATACAAGCCCAAAGGAATTACGTGGAGATTTGAAGTGGTGGTGAAAGGTCCAAAGTTAACAACACACTCCTTTACTAAGGAGTCTACCAAGACCTTTGCTCTCGAAGCCATCTCGACATCCCAACTATGACCCTATCTAACAGCCACCAGCCTGCATCGCTCTACTAAGGATGGTGCAATAAATGAATCAGAAGAACCAGAGTCAAACAATATGGAGGTAGGAACACCTTTGATACTACCTATGGTCTCAATGACCATGCTCTGGTGCTCGGCCTGGTGGTTCTCAACCGCTACGTAGATCCTGTGACTCTGTCCCATGTCTCCGACTATAGGCTCTGAGATGGGTGCCTTACTCTTATTAGGGTTCTGGGGGCAATCTCTCCAAAAGTGTCCCACTACTCCACACCTGAAGCAACCACTTAACGCCCTCTAAACTACAGCACTGCCAGAAGGTGCTATGAACCCTGATGATCCAGCCATAGTCTGCTATGGCCTTTGTGGTCGAGCTCCTGCTGACTGAGCTCTAGCTCCACCTTGTTTCCTGGTGGGACCCCTAGGAGGCCCCATGCTCCGACCTCTCTATGCATCAACTCCCTGAGGAGGCCTAAAAGGTGGGTAGGACTACTGTTGTGGCTTGAAAGATGACTGTGAAGAATGCTGACCACCACGAGGAAGAGGATCTGACCCACTTGATCTACTATCCTGTAACTACTGAATACAGCTCCTAACCTGGTCTCTAGCCTGCTGGGTTTTACCCCGAGTCTCCTCTACAATATAGGCCTTCTCAATGGCCTCTGCTAATGTCTGTGGGCAGTGGATCTGAATAGCACCTCCAATGTCTATATTAAGGCCCTGGATGAACCTATGGATCAGCACCTGCTCATCAGCAGCACCCCCTGGATGTTGATCAGATTTCTAGTTTGATCATACTAGCATCCAGTGTGATTGCACAACATTGAATCCTCTTCCTAAGTGTGGGACTTGCAAAAATGGAAGAGAAATCTCTAGATTAGAGGCTGGTTCCTCAACTCCTCTGATAAGCAATTTTACTTGCACAATTGCAGAGGTTTAAACTCCTAAATCTACTCTAAATTTCAAAGGGACAAGGATAGAAAATGCAAAAAGAAAGAACTAAAACTAATGCTAATAGGTGATGCACCAAAGGAGTGGTGAGCATTTTTTACTTCTGTAAATTGACATAGTTCATAAAATACAACAAAAACAACATGCACAAACTGATAGCTGTAATGAAGTGTTAGAAATTAGGCAAACAACACCAACAGAGGATAAAAACTAATCATAGGGCCTGTATTGTTATTTTAACATCAAAATCACTTGCATTCAAACACCTGAAAGGAAAAAATACAGTTGCAGTTTCTAGAAAAGGTCTGTTATTCTACTAAATCACTTCTAAGGTGAAAAAGGGAGCTTGCCATACACAAAAAATGTTCAACCCTTTGAAAAATGAGCCAAATCTAGCTTTTACAGTGCAAGGGACGAGCCCATTAGAGAGAAACGTGGGAAAACATGGAAGGGATTCAACCATTGACCAAAATGCCATCAAAATAGTATAGGTGACCTGACAGACCCATTCCTTGACATTTTTAAGCATGTTGGGAGAGAATGCAAGCCATTCTTCATTAAAATCAGTTGTTGAAACGTCATTTCTATTCATGACCATGTGCCAGAAGCAATTTTTGATTTTTTTCTCTCCAAACTCCACCAAAATGCAAAATTGACCCCGGAATCTTGTAGAGAATTTCACTAGCTTTCCATTGATATAAAGAACATGAAAAACCGAACTCTGGATCGAAAGATATGGCAATTTGAAGTTTTAGGGCAAAACATGGCCAAATCGGGTCGCTTTGATATTTTTGGCGTGGACACGTGGCAAGTTTTGATTGGCTGCGGGCCTTCTAGGGGAAAATTTCCCACAAAAACTACGCCGAGCCATAACTTGAAAAATACATGAGTTAGGAGGAAAAATTTACCTTTCTGGAAAGCTAAGAAAGAGCTCTATCAAATGGTGCCATTTCCAGAAGGTTTTGAGTGCCTGAAAAGTAAAATTTTGTGACTGAGGCACAAGAGAGGGAAGAATGAGAGGAGTTAGCCACAAAATGAGTAGGGGGAAAATTTTGGATAACAATTTTGGTGACTCAGAGGGGTCATCTACTTGCTGGATGAAGTTACCAGTTACTTTAAGCATCCATTGGGCATGGAGTCATGAGTTGTAGCCTACAAACTGATCTGAACTTTGAAAACCTCCTCTCTGAGCCACTTGGAAACCCACTGAAATGGACTGTGCAAGAGCAAAACCAGCACCACAAAAACTATGTACAAAACTAAAGGGTCATACATGCTCCAAAATGGAACATGCAGAGTGTGCACAAGCACTTCTTTTACTGAAAGCAAAACTACCTATCCTACTCTAACTGGAAGCAAAAGTGGGCTAAACAAACCCTACAACTGGTTGTGTAAAATAGCTTCCTTTCTTCAAAATTGGCAACCATGCAATTGATTTGGCATTGAACATGGCTGATTGGATGAATGGAAAATCAACAAGAAGCTGGTCTTCCACCCAAATCATAAAGGTATCAGGTGAAGGCAAATTCAATACCTCTTTTAGTTGTTCTGCATTTAGATTGGAGAGGTATGACAATGGATCTTTGGTTCTTTGTAGCTCATCCTCATGCTTAGGAGCAAGCATGACTGATTGTGACTTTTCTTTTGGTTCCAATAAAGCCAGATACTTGATTGGGCAAGGTATGGTCCTTTGAGTATACCCATTGCCCTAATTTTTAACTCCAAAAATGGAGTCTTCTTGTAGACCTTCTTGGGTGGGTGATGTGGAAGCAATGGTAAGACTTTTTTGCCCTTTCTCTTCCTCCAATGAAGAACATGAAAGATTAAAATCTTCCAATCTTAGTTCCAAAGAGCTACTATAAGATGCAGGCTACTGTAAATGAATGCTCTCCTTCATGACAGCAGGCTCAAGTATTTGGGACGTGGAAGATGAAAGAGAGAATGGTGGAAACTCAACCGGTTCTTCTTCATCAAAATAGTCCTCCAAATCTGACAGATACACTACCTCATGGTTGTCCTGATGCAAATGCTCAACTTCCTCCATAGTGTCCTCTTGATCTGTAACTTGATCATCATGGTTTCTTTCATCCTCCAACATTGAGTTTGAAAGATCAAACTTTTCTTCAGCACTAGAACACGAGAGGGATGAAGTAGAAATAAGAACTGAAGGTTCTCCTATAGCCTGCCTTATGTTCAAAGCCCTTGGATCTGTAATTTTCTCCTCCACAACTAGAATGTGCTCATCTTCTTTTGGATTTGGAGCAGCTTCTCCCTCTTCTACTACTTGAAGACAATCTTGTTCTTGATAGAACTCTTCCTCTAGCACAAAGTTCGTTAAGTCAAACTCTTTGATTTGCTGCTCTATAGGACAAGTTGGGACTGTAGGATCTTCTTCAGAGCTTTCTTCCTCCATGGTTGATTATGCAACTTGAATTGAATCAACATTCTCTTCAAATAGAATGCTAACATGGAAACTACTTTCTGAGCAAACTGATTGCTGATCTGCTTCTTCTTTTTTCTCTTCTCTTCCTGTAGCAAATTCAGTCCTAACCACCACTTGTTTTCCAACTCCAACCTTTTCTAAAGGCTTAACCATCAAGGGGATCTTTGTATTTAATCACAACACAAGTAGAGGATGGAAAGTTAATCACAGGGCTTGTATTGTTATTTTAACATCAAAATCACTTGCATTACAACACCTGAGAGGCAAAAATAGGTTACAATTCTTAGAAAATGTCTAATATTCCACCAAAATCACTTCCAAGGTGAGAAGGGGGACCTGTAATACACAAAAAATGTTTAACCTTTGAAAAATGAGCCAAATCTGGGTTTTACAGTGCAAGGGACGAGCCTAGGAGAGAGAAACACGAGAAAATGTGTAAGGGGTTCAACCATTGACCAAAATGCCATCAAAACAGCATGGGAAATCTGACAGACCCATTCCTTAACATTTTTAACCATGCTGGGAGAGAATGCGAGCCATTCTTCATTAAAATCAGTGGTTGAAACATCATTTCTATTCATGACCACGTGCCAGAAGCATTTTTTGATTTTCTTTCTCCAAACTCCACCAAGTAAAATTGACCCCGGAATCTTGTAGAGAATTTCACCATCTTTCCATTTATATAAATAACACGAAAAACTGAGCTCTGGATCGAAAGATATGGAGATTTGAAGTTTTAGGGCAAAACAGGGCCAAATCGGGTCGCTTTGATATTTTTGCCCTGGACACATGGCGAGTTCTGATTGGCTGCGGGCCTTCTAGGGGAAAATTTCCCACAAAAAATCTGCCGAGCCATAACTTGAAAAATACATGAGTTAGGAGGAAAACTTTACCTTTTTGGAAAGCTAAGAAAGAGTTCTATCCAATGGTGCTATTTCCAGAAGGTTTTAAGTGCCTGAAAAGCAAAATTTTGTTCCCGAGGCACAAGAGAGGGAAGAATGAGAGGAGTTAGCCACAAAATGAGTAGGGGGCACATTTTAGATAACACAAACCCTGCAACTGGTTGGGAGAAATAGCTTCCCTTTCTCAAAAGTTACAACCATACAACTGATTTGGCACTGAACATGGCTGATTGGATTAGTGGAAAATCAACAAGAAGCCGGTCTTATACCCAAATCATCAAGGTGTCAACTGAAAACAAATCCAATACCTCTTTTAGTTACTCTGCATTTGGATTGAAGAGGTATGAGAGCTGATCCTTGGTACTTTGTAGCTCACCCTCATGCTTAGAAGCAAGCATGACTGGTTGTGACTTCTCCTTTGACTCCAATGAAGTCAAATACCTTATTGGGTAAGGTATGATCCGTTTGATATGCCCATAGGTATGATTTTGAACTCCAAAAATGGAGTCTTCTTGTAGACCTTCTTGGGTGGGTGATGTGGAAGCAATGGTAGGAATTTTCAGCCCTTTCTCTTCCTTCATGGCAATATGGAACTCTTCTATAGTGTGCAACTCCTCGTTATTGATTACAACATCCAATGAAGTTGCTTTTACATTGTTGTTACCTGCTGCAATACATTGTTGGCTTTGGAGATCCTCCATTGTAGCTTTTGGAAGATCAAATTCTTCAAGCTTTGATTCAAGAGGCATGTTGCAAACTGTAGGCTGTTGTCCTTGAACTCTTTTGTCCATGGCAGAAAGTTCTTGTTGTTGGAGAATGAATGGTGAAGAAGGAAACATGGTAATTTCAGCTAGCTCTTCACCTAAACATTCTTATAAGTCTGATGGAAAATCAAACTCTTGAATGTCTTGCTGCAGTAAAGTCTCTCCCTCTTGTATGGTGGCCTCCAAATCTACATTTTCTTCACCCTGTATAACTTCATTTTCAAACATGAAACTTGTCAATCCAAACTCATCCCAAAAATCAGATTGTTGGAGAGATGAAGTGGAGAGAGAAGCATGAAATTTCTTGTGCCTTTTGCTCACAATTTGGACCTGTTTTGTTCACCTCCATAATGGCTTCATCAATCAAATCAGCCCCTTCAAATGAAAGCAAAAACATATCAATAATGCTTCCTTCTTCTACTGTTGTAAAAACTGACTTGACCTCGTCCATTTGCTCCTCAAAGATGGGGTTTTGAGATGGTTTTCCTTCCTTCTCGATGGCTGGTTTTGTAGTGCAAACTGGATCAGCATTTTCGTTGGGCAAAGTGCCAAAATGGACACCCAACTCATCACCAACAAACTGCTGTTTTTCTCGCCTCACTGCTGTTATAAAATCAGCCTTGTTTTCCACTTGTTCTCCAACTTCAACATCCTCTATTGGTTTCACCATCAAGGGGATTTTTGTAATCTTGAATTTAAGAGCCCAACTCTTCAGACTTTGAATTTCTTTATCCTTGTTTGGCTCTTCTTTGTGCTGTTGTTTTCCTTGATTGGCATTCTGATTTTTATCCTCCCAACATAGATTTGGGAATGCAAGAGGAGAAGTGGATTGTAACTCAATCAATTTTGCAATTTTTTGTGGTGGTGGAGAAGGTAGGAAATCTTATTTCTTTGGAGGGAATGGCTGTTTGGAAGGGAAAAAGACAGAAGAATTGAGATGGGGTGGAAGACTAGGGAATGGAGAAATGGATTCAACACTTGGGATAGAAGATGGAGAGTTTAAAACTTGACACTGCTGAGATAAAACAGATTGGGAAAGAGGGAGAGAAAAGGCATGAGATGGTGTGCTTACTTGTTGACAAGGTTGTTGAATACTCCTCTCATACACCTTTATTCCTTCAGTCCACTTTGTAAGTAATGGTAGTGTTGTAATCATGAAGTCTAGCTTCTCTTGAGGGCTGTAATGCCTTGGAAAAGGTCCCACCCATGGACAAGGTGCTCTACAACCAATTCTAAATGCTTTCATTTGTGCTTGAGCCCTGGATTGCACCATGTTTACCTCCATCTTTTGAATTTGTTCCAGCAGATCTGCATTTTCTTCTTGACTGCCCTCACAACCAGCATACCCTTGTGCTTGACATGCTTCATATCCAAACTGACTTTGGCACTGCTGCTCATATGGGTAGACATGCTGATTTTGAATTTTATCAAAATGCTGATTTGGAGGATTTGTAAAACATGTTGGAGGTGTGATAAACTGCTGTTGTAAATGTGAATTCCATGATGGAAATAAAGTCATGATTGCACAACTTCATGGAATGGAAAAGAATGAAAATGATGGAAAGAAGAATGGATGGAAATGAATGGAAAATAGGTCTGCAACTTAGAGAATGAGTTGTTTACTAGATGGAGTCACAAAATGTGCTTTTGAAAGTGCCTCTTAAAAGGATGAATCTTTAACAGGAACACACCAACCTTTCAAAGATAGAGTGGAAGACCTCTAAGGTCCCACCAGGCGTGCCAAAACTGTTTTCATTTCCAGAAGGTTTTGAGTGCCTAAAAAGCAAAATATTATGACTGAGGCACAAGAGAGGAAAAAAATGAGAGGAGTTAGCCACAAAAAATGAGTAGGGGAACATTTTGGATAACAGGTTCCAATTTGGAGGTTACAAGTTTTATTAAGGTTCAGGGAGAAATTTATCGCCAGGCCTGCTCTCTATCAAGCCTTGAAATTCAACTAGATTTCTCACAAACTTAGAATTATCAAAACTTTCCTAAACTAGGCTCATTGGATAGGAAATTTCCTCACCTTTCCAACCATATAAAGAAGCCCTCCTAACTCCTTGTAAATCTCAAGTTATGGCTGGGCGGAATTTTAGGGGAAAATTTTCCCTTGGAGGTCCGTGGGGATAGGGAGAAAACTAGGAAAATTTTCCCAAATTCCATGTGTCATCACGTGATTGATACAGGAGAGCGGGTCGTGGGGAAAATTTTGAAATTTTTTTCCCAAAACCAAAGTCTCTATTTCCAAAGGAAAATTTTCCTCCATGCCCCTGCACTTGCTCAAATGGCCACATGGTGCTTTGTGATTGGCCGAGGGCCAGCGGAAGAAAAAGTGAAGTTTTTCCAAAAGTGTAAAAAGTTAAGTTTTCAATTGTAAATCCTCATTCCTCCCTACCATGTGTCAACACGTGATTGGTGCGGGCTGAGGAAATTTTTTCCAAAGTTCAAAATTTAAATTTTTCTAAGGTCGAATTTTTTTTTTTTTTTTTTGTTAATTTATTTTTGTTTGGGATGGCCATTTTGAAGTAAAACTTCAAATGGCCATAACTTTTGATAGGAAGCCCCATTTTAGGAAAACAAGGACTTTCTGGAAAGATCTCAGAGTTCTCTTTACACAGAAATCATGAATTTTAGAATTTGGTAAAGTTTCAAGGATAAATTTTAAGAAATTGATCTGCAGAGAATTATAATTTTAAAACTGGTAGTTTTCTTTCCAACTTGCAAGTTTCATTCAATTTTGATTCCCTTTCTCCTCAACATGTAAATTGAAAATGGAGGGATGATCATGGGTGTGTTAAAGAGTTTTTTCTAGGTTCAAATTATGTATTGGGTTGCAATTGATATATTTTGCATCTTTTGACAGGAAATCTATTATGCAAGTTCAAAATCTAGTTTGATGTAGTTCTTCATGATCATTTTAATTGTTGCGTTTCCACAAGGTTTATAAACCTTAATACATCTAAATTTTATTATCTTGTTCCTTAATTTTAGTTATGAATCTGAACTATGCATT
The DNA here is from genome assembly GCA_019776745.2 of Taxus chinensis. Taxonomy (NCBI): domain Eukaryota; kingdom Viridiplantae; phylum Streptophyta; class Pinopsida; order Cupressales; family Taxaceae; genus Taxus; species Taxus chinensis. The sequence continues at coordinate 465,360,728 of CM034148.1, forward strand.
TAATGAATTAATTCTAGTGCCAAATTTCAAAGAAAACATAATTCAATTACTAACAATTTAAAGGTCAATTTACAATTTCCAAAGTGGAAGCATTTTCATTTCTGATCTGTAACATCCTATTGCTATAATTTATTACTTAAAGTACATGGCACCATTTTTATATTTAAATTAGAAAATAAAACAAGGAAACATAATGTTGTCGTTTATTCTTCACGCATTTTTTTTTACAGGGATACCATTTCAAACAACAAATGTAATTCAAAACATTCAATACAATCCAGTATGCACATTCCAACAGAATTAAAAGAATCAATGCCATCCTTTATTGAGAGGTCAAATAGATTTACAACCGAACTCCTTTCTAATTTGATTTGATTTCAAATTTCAAAATTACAAGTATGGATATCAATTACATTATTTTGCCAAGGTAAAACAGAGAATACATTTCTCAATTCAATTACAACTGCCAATTACAAAGTAACATCTCACATTTCAACATCAATTACATTCATCCACTCTAACTGGGAAGGGTTACATTCAATTTTCTCAAGAAAAGAGGATTGTTAAACTGTTTTATTCCTTCCCCAAACAACAGTTTGCTATTTTCTTCTTCTTTATTCATCTTTGAATCACAAGAAGGAAGGGGGAAAGGTAACACTCTCCACCCAACCAAGATACCCAATGGGAAAATAGAAGCCATCTTTCCCCATTGGCCCCTGAGCCCCAACCATATTGAAATGGAGCATGATAATTCAACACATGGTAACATGGCTTCTTCACATACAAGCATAAATTCACAAACACAAATAAACACAAAGCAAGAGGATGTAGTTCTCAACTACAACAATCAATTCCAAAAAAAACAAAGGCTCCTTCTCCAAGCAAGCAAGCCAAGCAAGAACAAGAACTTTGGAGGTCTCCTTATGCCTCCCAAGTTGAATTTTAGGCATCCACCAAGAGTAAACCGCCAAGATCATAGCAATCCCATAAACCTTATCCCTCCTGAACCCCTCCTTATCCCTCCTCCAAATTTATCCCTTATACCTCCCCCAAAGTAGGAAATGCAAGCAATTTCCTTTCCTAGGTGGATCCCAAACCAACATTCCCTCCAAGAACAAATAACAATGGCAAATCCCTTATCCCTCCTCTGATAAACCGCATAGTCTTCTCTCCACACCATGCCCTAAGACTTCTACCCATCCCTCTAAGAATTACAAACACAAATACATTCAAAATTCATGCTAAAAGAGGGAAAAACAACAATTTTAAAAAAAGTGAGAGCCTACCTCTCTATAATGGGGACTTGCTCCCAAAACAACAGTCTTTATTTCACCAAAAACCAGTCCCAAATCAGTAAGGTAAATGTGTGCACAAGCAAATCCACTTCTTCCACCAAGCAAGCTCCAAAATGCAAGAGAAATTTTGACCCAAGAGTGAAATCTCCAACCTTTAACAACCTCAAAATGAGGAGGAATTCAAATTTTAAAGGAGAGGGTGGAAGAGGATGATGTGGATTCCAAGTGGGATGCCACATCATTTTTCCTCATCCCCAAAAAGCAATCAACATCAAGGCAATTAAATCCCAATCAATGTGAATGACAAACCACTTACACACCTCATTTTTGCCCATCATAAAAAAAGAATGCATTTAAAATTTGTAAGACAAGTGTAAATAAATCTTACAACAAATCATGTCAAAATGTAATAAAATAAGTTGATTTTAACTCCAAATTAATAAACAAGGTGTTGTTGTAAATCAACAGCACCCCTGGATGCAAATTAGGTTTCTAAGTTGATGTTTCAGGCATCCAGTGTGATTGCACAACATTGAAACCTCTCTCCAAGTGTGGGACTTGTAAAATGAGAGAGGAATCTCTAGATTAGAGGTTGGTTTCTCAAAATCCTCTGATCAGATCTATTATTTGCACAACTGCAGAGGTTCAGATCCTAATTTTACTCTAAATTGCAAGGAGACAGGGATAAAAATGTAAAAATGAAACTAAACTAAAGATGGTGATGCACCAAAAGGAGTGGTGAAACATTTTTTACCATGTAAATAGACACAAATTCATGAAATGAAACAAGGGAAAACATACACAAGCTGATAGATGTATTTAGAGGTCTTAAAATGAAGTAAAACAATACAAACAAAGGACTGAAAGCATTCACAAAGTTTGCACTGTCAATTCCATGTAAAAATCTCTTACATTCCACCCTCAAAGAGGTATAAACCTACTATAATACTTGAAAAAGGTCTGATTCTTACAACTATCACTTGCTGGAGGTGAAAGAAGAAGTTTTCTATGCCAAAAAGTGTTCAACCATGAAGAAATGAGCCAAATCTAGCTTTTACAGTACATGGGTCGAGCCCAGGAGAGAGAAAATGTGGAAAACACATGGGAGCCATCCCTCATTGATGGAAAATGCATTAAAATAGTATGGAGGACCTTAAAAACCCATACCCTATCATTTTTGACCATATTGGAGAAGAATGCGACCCATTCTGTATTAAATTTCGTTGTTGAAATGTCATTTCTGGCCATGGACACGTGCAGAACCGTTTTTGAATTTTCTCTCTCCAAACTGAACCAAAATTAGAAATTGACCATAGAATCCTGTAGATAATTTTAACATCTTTCCAATTATATAAAGAACGCAAAAATCCGAGCTCTGGATCAAAAGATATGATCGTTTGAAGATTTAGGGCAAAAATGGCCCAAAAATGGATTGGCGGGAAATTTTTTCAAATTTTACCTTTTTTTTGTCTTTGGAAAATTTTTCAAAAATTCCCCATGCTCCGCTGGTTGGATGCCACGTGGCAAGCTTTGATTCACTCTGGAATTGTCTCTCCTTCTTTTTTCCGCGGGTTTTCCTTTGAAAATCGACCTGTTATCCAAAATTCACCCCCCAGGGTAAATTTTGATAACATGCATCAGATTATTCTATCCCGAGCAAGTAGATTGATTCAAGGCCCAAAATCATGAAAATCGGCTAAGTCCTAGTCCTCGCAGCAGCTGGGATAGTTGGGACATCGGGGCACGAATCGACTGAAAAGCCGCCAGGAGGTCCGCACAGCAATTGGGACGTCGGGACTCGCGGGACGTGAAGGGGCGAATTGGCCGAAAGTGGAAAAAATCACCAAATTTTTTCTGGGACATCTGAGACAAGAGTATGCGGAGGACACGGATTGGCTGGTTTGGCACAAGTCAGTCCATTTTGGGCGGTTCAAAGAATTTTCCCAGGCAGTCTGGGACAGTTGGGACAAGAGTACGTGGAGGACGTGAACCGGCCGGTTCGCACAAAACAGAGGACTTTCATTTGGGACATCCGGGCCAAAAGTACGCATGGGACATGAAAAGATGAAGTGGCCAAAAAAGGACAAGGAGGCCCATAGATGAATCAGGAAATGCCATGTGTCAGGGGAAAATGACTCGAAGAATTTGCTAAGTGTTGGCCGAAAATTTCAAAGGGCAAGGTTTAAAGGGTCGGCCCGAGCCAATAGACACGGGACACGTGTCCTAAGGCGGGGGGAGTTTGGAGCCAGGGAAAGACTTAGGAAAATTTGACAAAAGTCTTGGGCCAAAAAATTAAAAGACAAGGATGACCCAGTGCCCCTGTCCTCCAACCAGATGCGCGGGGGGAAAATGGAAAATTTTCCAAAGTTATAAAACCATCAAAATTTCAAAGGGAAACCTACAGGAGGCGGAGGAGAGAGAATTGCTTGTCCAATAAGTGCTTGCCACATGGCGTCCGACCAGCGAAGTGCGGAAATTTTTCAAAAAAAATTCCAAAGACAAAAAAGAGGTAAAATTTGAAAAAAATTCCCGCCGATCCGTTTTGGGCCGTTTTTGCCCTAAATCTTTAAACGATCATATCTTTTGATCCAGAACTCATATTTGCACATTCTTTATATCATTGGAAATCTGTTGAATTTCTCTACACAATTCCATGGTCAATTTCTAATTTTGGTTCATTTTGGAGAGATAAAATTCAAAAACGGCTATGGTACGTGTCCATGGCCAGAAATGACATTTCAACAACCAAATTTAATACAGAATGGGTCGCATTCTCCTCCAATTTGGTCAAAAATGATAGGGTATGGGTTTGTAAGGTCCCCCATGCTGATTTAATGCATTTGCAGTCAATGAGGAATGGGCTCCCATGTTTTTGTATGTTTTCTCTCTCCTGGGCTCGACCCATGCACTGTAAAAGCCAGATTTGGCTCATTTCTTCAGGGGGAACACTTTTTTGAACATCAGACTTCTTCTTTCACCTGAAAACAAGTGAATTTTGTAAGTATCAGGCCTTTTTCAAGGATTGTAACAGGTTTATACCTCTTTAATGGTGTAATGCAAGGGATTTTACATGGAAATGACAGTGCAAACTCTATGAATGTTTTTAGTCCTGTGTTTGTATTGTTTTTACTTTGTTTTCAGATCTCTTATTGCATCTTATCAGCTTGTGTATGTTTTTTTTGTGTTGCAGTTCATGGATTTGTGCCTATTTGTATGAGAAAAAAATGTTCACCACTCCTTTGGTGCATCACCATCATTAGGTTAGTTTTATTTTTTGCATTTCTTATCCATGTCTACTTGTAAATTAGGGTAAAATTAGGATTTGAACCTCTGCAATTGTGTAAACACTAGATCTAATCATAGGAGTTTGAGGAACCAGCCTTCTCTAGAGAATCCTTTCTCATTTTTACAAGTCCTACACTTGGAGAAAGGATTCAATGTTATGCAATCACACTGGATGCTAGTATGATCACCCTAGAAATCTAGTCAACATCCAGGGGTGTTGTGACTTTGCACTAACAGTTTTGGCACTCCCGATGGGACACTTGAGGTCTCATCTTTATTACAGCAAAGTTGATGTGCATCTGTTGTAATTTTCTTGCTTGAAAAGAGCTATTATTTACATATCTAGCGACTCCAAGGGGAAGGACCACCTGGTTTCAGTAGTGCATGCCTAAAAACTCATGAGAAGAGTCACCACAAGGTCAAGAGTTGGAGAAGAAGAAGTGCTGGTTGAATACCTGCAATTATCTCCAAGAAGAAGGCAAAGAGGAAGAAAGATTCAAAGGTCTCCATCTCCACCAAATAGAACTCTCTTAACTCCTCCACCTGGTAGGCCTTTCATTCAGTCAACAAGTGTTTTAAGACCAATTAGAATGGCACAAAACAACCCCAAGCTCAGCCTAACAGGCAGCCATACCAACCACAAAGACCACCTAATCCAGCTGCAAATATGAATCAAACAAGGCCTCCTGCTAATAGACCATTTCAGCCCTATAATCCAAATGCCATATCTACCTCTAAGGCATTAGTGCCAACACAAAACAACATTTCTCAGGAGTATGATTGGTGCTTTCCATGCAATGAGCCTCATAACCAATCCATGTGCTTCAATGGTGCTTTGAATCAAGCATTAATGGTGACAACTATTGGTGTGGAGGGTGAGGCAGTCAAGGAAACAACCAACGACAAGAAACATTCCAACAGCAATCAGCCCTAGATGACACCACGTTGGTAAATTGGCAAGCAGAGGATTTCTGTGGCATGAACCAGGTAGTTTCGCAAGGTGTTGTAGCCAACACAAGGTCAAAAAGAAGGAATTTGGGTGAAGAACAACCATCAGCCCCAACCAATCCACAACCTTCCATGGCTCCACAAATAGTTGGCAAGCAAAATATAATTTCAAATGCACAAGGGCAGCCAAGAACAGCCCCAAGGCCAACTCAAATACCAATTGTTGTTGTGCACGTGCAAGGAGTGAATGTGCAAACCAAGGGACAACAAAGAGATACTTCATCACCATTCAGTATCATTGATCAGATGAAGAAGACAAAAGTCAATATATCAATGTGGGAATCCCTATCTATCCCAGGCCAAAGAGATTTTCTACAAGCTGCCATGAAGGACTGGCCAACTTCGAATCAGCAAGTTTAGATGCAAGACAAAGTGCTTACAAATGCTGCCTAGCCTGAAGGAGATCACGGAGGACAACAAGGTAAAATGTTGAAACCCCCTCCTTTCTATGTTTCATTGATCATTGGAAATCAGCTAGTGCACAACTGCATGATAGACTCCGGGGCAAGTAGCTCAGTAATGCCTAAACAAAAAGCTGATCAGCTAGGGCTCCAGTATGAAACAATATCCAAAGGGGTAGTGCAGCTAGATGGGACAGCAGTAACAATAGTTGGGGTGATTAGAAACTTGAGTCTTACCTTGCATGCCTGTCCAAATGTTGTTGTTTTACAAGATGTATCAGTCATAGACCTTCCACCACTCTTTGCCCTATGCTTGTTAAGGGACTTCATAGCCAAGATTGGGGGATATTTGTCTGCTGATTGGTCGCACATGCTCTTCAGAACGAGGTATGGAACTAAGGCTACAATCAGGTCTGAACCTATTGCAAACTTCCACATTGAGCCTTACACTCCAAGTTAGATCAACGCCAATTGTTCAGCATTTGATCAAGAAGACCACCCAGGCTGACACCAAGGTTGGAAGCATCCTAGATCTAACTCTTGATGAATGGGCAAACAAGATATATGCATTTGATCCTTATCAAGAAGTGGAAGAATCTGAGCTAGGGGTCTATTGCATACACGAAGAAAATCAACCTATTCCTAGCATCACCAAGCCAAACCACAAAGATGACAATGAGGTATGGCAGCTGTTTTTTGATGGATCAAGGAGTAGAAAAGGTGCAGGAGGTGGAGCTATGCTTGTTTCACCTCAAGGAATAAAGTACTATTCAGCTTTTAGATTTCAGTTTGCATGCTCCAATAACATTGCTGAATATGAAGCCTTAGTGCAAGGGATGCATTGGGCAATCAAGAGAGGAATAAAGAACTTGCATGTCTTTGGTGACAGTGAATTGATTGTAAATCAGGTCAAGGGACAACATGCTACCAAAAATGATCTTCTCAAGTGCTACAAGAACAGGGTGTGGGACCTCATGGAAGATTTTGAGGGTTTTGGCATCAAATCCATTCCTAGGGAAGAGAATCAAGCTACTGACAGGCTTGCAGCAGTAGGGGCGGCCTTTGACATTGTGGAAAGCATTCAACAAGACAAGGTATATCCAAACATCCACATGATTGTGAGGCCTTCAGTGCTGGATAACAATGTCAGTTGGTAAGTGTTTGAAAATGACCAGCAAATCATCCATTTCTTGCAAGAAGAAGATGAGTTCTCAGCCAAGAATCAAGAAAGATTGGAACAGCAGTATGGTGACCAAGTGGTACAGCTGAGAACTAACAAGCTGCCCAAGGGACTTATCACTTTGGAGTCCATTTTTAACCCCAATGATCAGTTTAGAAAGGAGAAAGCAAACATTCAGGTCAAGAGAGAGGATTCAGTATCCATCTTGGTAGATGAGAACAAACCATTGCCAATTGGAAGGATGACAACTGAACAAGAAAGGTATGAGTTCATAAAGCTGTGTCAAGAGTTCCCTGACATGTTTGCTTGTAGCTATGAAGACTTGAAAAGGTTCAATCCCAACTTAGCTCAGCATACCATCGATTTGGATCTAGATACTAAACCTGTCAGGCAGAAACAAAGACCAGTCAATCCACACATGGAGCCTCTCATGAGGAAAGAATTAGACAAGCTGATTGAGTCAAGGATCATATTCCAAATCAAGCATTCTAGTTGGGTTGCCAACTTAGTCCCAATCAGAAAGAAGAGTGGAGAGATCAGATTGTGTGTTGACTTTAGAGACTTGAATAGAGCCTCTCTCAAGGACCATTACCCACTCCCTTCCAAGGAGCAAATATTGCAAGTTGTGGCTAGCTCTTAGAGGTTTTCACTACTTGATGGCTACTCAGGCTACAATCAGATTATGGTGAAGGAAGAAGACCATTTCAAGACAGCCTTCACAACCAAATGGGGAACTTTTAAATATAGGAAAATGCCATTTGGGCTGTCCAACGCTGGTGCTACCTTCCAAAGGCCAATGGACATGGCATTCAAAGGTTTGATTAACAACGTGGTGCTGATTTACCTTGATGACATCACTATTTTTTCCAAAAATGTAGTAGACCACCTCTCTCATTTGAGATAAGTCTTCACGAGGTGCAGGCGATTTGGAGTGTCTTTGAATCCTAAGAAGTGTATCTTTCTTACACATGAAGGAAAGCTCCTTGGCCATATTGTCTCCAAAGAAGGATTAGCAATTGATCCAGAGAGGGTTGAAACCATAAGAGCACTACCATTGCCAAGCCACAAGAAAGCCCTTCAGAGTTTCTTGGGAAGGATAAACTTTGTTCGGAGGTTTGTCCCAGATTTTGCAGCCCTTGTCAAGCCCATCACCAAAATGTTAAAGAAGAGCATGGCTTTCAAGTGGATAGCAGAAGGCAAGGAGAGTTTTGAAGCAATCAAAGAAGCTATCTCTCAAGCACCAACTCTCATCAACCCAAATTTCTCCAAGGATTTCATCCTCTATGCATTTGGAGGTAATGATACTATTTCTGCCATTTTGGTACAGCAGAACAAGGACAATGATGAGCAGCCAATTTCCTTCTTCAGCCGGAGCCTAGATGACTATGAGGTGAGGTACTATTTTATTGAGAAGCATGTACTTGTAGTAATCAGAAGCTTGAAGAAATTCAAGCATTTAATCTCAAGCAACAAGGTCCAGCTGCTAGTCTCACATGCTGGGGTTAAGGACTTCCTCCTCAACAAGGATTTGAATGAGAAAAGGGCAGGTTGGATCACCCGTGTCATGAAGTATGACATTGAGATCAAGATCACCAAGCTGGTAAGAGGGAAAGGATTGTGTGAGTAGCTAGTTTTGGGGAAGCAAAAAGAAGTATGCAATGAAGAATAGGTTGTTTTGACAGTCCAGGACAGCCATGAGCCAAGTGGAAATTAAGAAGAAGACAATGTTTCCCCCACTCCTTGCTGGACCCAAGGTATTATACACTTCCTAGGAACAGGCCTATGCCCTCCAGAGATGAACAAGACCCAAAAGAGACACTTCAGATTGCAAGCTGTCCCGTATGCCATTGTTGATGGAGTTTTGTTCAAGAAAGATGTGAATGGAGTGCTGCTGAGATGCATAGCACAAATCAGATTCAAAGGGTGTTGGAAGAGTTCCATGGTGGACCAGCTGGTGGTCATTTTGCACCAAGAGTGACAGCTCTAAAAATCATGAAGGCTGGTTATTATTGGCCTAAGATCTTCAGTGATTGCTATGTATGGATCAAGAGGTGTAGGAATTGTGCATTCTTCACAGGAAAAGAGAGACTTTCTGCCCTTCCATTACATCCAATCTCAATTAACCAGCCATTCATGCAATGGGGTTTGGACTTCATTAGAGTAATTAATCCCAATTCAAGCCAAGGGCACAAATAGATTTTGACAGCCACGGACTACCTCACCAAATGGATGGAAGCAGTAGCACTCAAAGAAGCAAATGAGTCTAGCATCTTAGACTTTTATGAGGGGATAACAAACATATTTGGTGTACCTGCTACAATAATCTCTAATAATGAATTGGCATTCATTAGATCTAAGGTGACCGAGTGGGCTGTTAAGAACGGGATCTACCTAAGCACTTCATCAAACTATTACCCTCAAGGTAATGGCCAGGCTGAGTCTACAAACAAGAACTTGTTGAGGATCATTAGGAGGACTCTTGACGAGAATCAGAGGTCTTGGCATACCAAACTGAAATCAGCCTTATGAGCTGATAGGATAACTCCCAAGAGATCCACAGGTAACTCCTCATTTAGGCTTGTCTATAGAAGAGAAGTAATCTTGCCCATGTCACTTGAGTTGCCAACATTGGAACTCATGAAGCAGCTGGAGTTGCTAGAATTTGAGCCCATGGAGGTGAGGTATGCAAAGTTGATGGAGTTGCAAGAGATCAGAAATCAGGCATCCCAAGCAATGGAAAAGGATCAAGCTTTGATCAAAAAGACCTTTGATAGGAAGGTTAAGGATAGATCTTTTTAGGTTGGAGATTTGGTGTTGAAATGGGATGTGGATAGTGTGAAACTGGGAAGGCATTCAAAATTTGATGCCATTTGGAGTGGCCCATACATGGTCACGAAGTGTAAGAACAACAATACTTTCTAATTGGCCTCATTGGATGGTGAAGAACTGCAGATTCTAGTAAATGGAATCTATCTCAAGCATTGCTTCTAGAGGAAAAATTACCACCTTGTAAATATTAGATTAGATTTTCATTCCTCCAAGTGCTTGTGCACATTGTTTTGCTGTAGGTTAGTTTTGTTTTCCCTAAGTGCTTTGACACAGCTTGCTGTCCATGGAGATGTTTTGTAGTCCTTGCTCCCATCAGGTGATATTCCATCTTCCTCCTTAAACATTCTAAGTTAGTTGGGGTTCTAAACAGAATATTTGATGACTCCATGCCCAATGGACTGCTTCAGGAAACTGGTATCTTCTTTCTAGCAGGCAGGTTACCCCGCTGAGTCACCAAATTGTTATCCAAAATTCACCCCCCATGGTAAATTTTGATAACATGCATCAGATTATTCTGTCCCGAGCAAGTAGATTGATTTAAGGCCCAAAATCATGAAAATCAGCTAAGTCCTAGTCCTTGCAGCAGCTGGGACAGTTGGGACATCGGGGCGTGAATCAGCTGAAATGTCACCAAGCGGTCCGCACAGCAATTGGGATGTCGGGATGCGCGGGACGCGAAGGGATGAAACGGCTGAAAGTGGAAAAAATCGCCAAGTTTTGTCTGGGACATCCAGGAAAAGAGTACGTGGAGGACGCAGATCAGCCGGTTTGGCGCAAGTCAGTCCATTTCAGGCGGTTTGGAGAATTGTCCCAAGCAGTCCGGGATAGTTGGGACAAGAGTACGCAGAGGACGCGAACCGGCCGGTTCGGGTGAAACAGAGGACTTTCGTTTGGGACATCCGGGCCAAAAGTACGCGTGGGACGTGAAAAGGTGAAGTGGCCGAAAAATGACAAGGAGGCCTACGGACGAATTAGGAAATTCCACGTGTCAGGGGGAAAATGACTCGAAGAATTTGCTAGGTGTTGGCTGAAAATTTCAAAGGGCAAGGTTTGAAGGGTCGGCCCAAGCCAATAGACATAGGGCACGTGTCCTAAGGTGGGGGGAGTTCGGAGCTAGGGAAAGATTTAGGAAAATTTAACAAAAGTCTTGGGCCAAAAAATTAAAAGACAAGGATGACCCAGCGTCCCTGTCCTCCAACCAGATCCCGCCACGTGTCCCAAGTGGCGGGGCACAGGGGGAAAATGGAAAATTTTCCAAAGTTATAAAAACGTCAAAATTTCAAAGGGAAACCCACGGGAGGCAGAGGAGAGAGAATTGCTTGTCTAATCAGTGCTTGGCATGTGGCGTCTGACCAGCGGAGTGTGGAAATTTTTTGAAAAATTTTCCAAAGACAAAAAAGAGGTAAAATTTGAAATTTTTTCCCGCCGATCCGTTTTGGGCCGTTTTTGCCCTAAATCTTCAAATGATCGTATCTTTTGATCCAGAACTCATATTTTCACGTTCTTTATATCATTGGAAAGCTGTTAAATTTTTCTACACGGTTCCATGGTTAATTTCTAATTCTAGTTCAGATTGGAGAGATAAAATTCAAAAACATCTCTGGTACGTGTCTATGGCTAGAAATGACATTTCAACAACCAACTTTAATACAGAATGGGTCGCATTCTCCTCCAATTTGGTCAAAAATGATAGGGTATGGGTTTGTAAGGTCCCCCATGCTGATTTAATGCATTTGCAGTCAATGAGGAATGGGATCCCATGTTTTTGTATGTTTTCTCTCTCTTGGGCTCGACCCATGCACTGTAAAAGCTAGATTTGGCTCATTTCTTCAGGGGGAACACTTTTTTGAACATCAGACTTCTTCTTTCACCTAAAAACAAGTGAATTTTGTAAGTATCCGGTCCTTTTCAAGAATTGTAACAGGTTTATACGTCTTTGATGGTACAATGCAAGGGATTTTAAATGGAAATGACAGTGCAAACTCTGTGAATGTTTTTAGTCCTGTGTTTGTATTTTTTTTACTTTGTTTTTAGATCTCTTATTGCATCTTATCAGCTTGTGTATGTTTTTTTGTGTGTTGCATTTCATGGATTTGTGCCTATTTGTATGAGCAAAAAATGTTCACCACTCCTTTGGTGCATCACCATCATTAGGTTAGTTTCATTTTCTGGATTTCTTATCCCTGTCTACTTACAAATTAGGGTAAAATTAGGATTTGAACCTCTGCAATTGTGTAAACACTAGATCTAATCAGAGGAGTTTGAGGAACCAGCCTTCTCTGGAGAATCCTTTCTCATTTTTACAAGTCCTACACTTGGAGAAAGGATTCAATGTTATGCAATCACACTAGATGCTAGTATGATCACCCTAGAAATCTGGTCAACATCCAGGGGTGCTGTGATTTTGCACTAACATGACCTTTTTATACTCTTTTGGAAAAATTTCAAATTTTCCTCTGACCCCCGAACTCCTCTACCACGTGGCAGCTTCCTATTGGCTACGGGCCTCAAATGGGAAAATTTTCCACAAAAACTCCACCGAGCCATAACTTGAAAAATATAAGGAGTTAGGAGGAAAACTTTACCTTTCTAGAAAGCTAAGAGAGAGCTCTATCTAATGGTGCCATTTCTAGAAAGCCTTGAGTGCTTAAAAATAAAAAAATGTAGACTGAGGCACAAGAGAGGAAAGAACACAAGGAGTTAGCCACAAAAACGAGCTGGGGCACCATTTTGGATAACAATTTTGGCGACTCAGAGGGGTCATCTTCCTGCTAGATGAAAATACCAGTTGCCTGAAGCAGTCCATTGGGCATGGAGTCATCAAATATTCTGTTTAGAACCTCAACTGACTTAGAATGTGCAAGGAGGAAGATGGAATATCACATCATGGAAGCAAGGATTACAAAACATCTCTAGGGATAGCAAGCTATGCCAAAGCACTTAGGGAAAGCAAAACTAACCTACAGCAAAACAATGTGCAAAGCAAGCACTTGGAGGAATGAAAATATAATCTAATATTTACAAGGTGGTAAATTTCCCTCTAGAAGCAACGCTTGAGATAGATTCCATTGACTGGAATATGCAGTTCTTCACCATCCAATGAGGCCAATTGGAAAGAATTGTTGTTCTTGCACTTCATGACCATGTATGGGCCACTCCAAATGGCATCAAATTTTGAATGCCTTCCTGGTTTTGCTCTATCCACATCCCATTTCAACACTAGATCTCCAACCTAAAAAGATCTATCCTTGGCCTTCCTATCAAAGGTCCTTTTGATCAAAGCTTGATCCTTTTCCATTGCTTGGGATGCCTGATTTCTGACCTCCTACAACTCCATCAACTCTGCATATCTCACCTCCATAGGCTCAAACTCTAGCAACTCTAATTGTTTCATGAGTTCCAATGTTGGCAACTCAAGTGACATGGGCAAGATTGCCTCTCTGCCATAGACAAGTTTGAATGGAGAGTTACCTGTGGATCTCTTAGGAGTTATCCTATTAGCCCATAAGGCTGATTTTAGTTTGGTATGCCAAGACCTCTGATTCTCATCAACAGTCCTCCTAATGATCCTAAACAAGTTCTTGTTTGTAGACTCCGCCTGGCCATTACCTTGAGGGTAATAGTTTGATGAAGTGCTTAGGTAGATCCCGTTCTTGACAGCCCACTCAGTCACCTTGGATCCAATGAATGTCAATGCATTATTTGAGATTATTGTAGTAGGTATACCAAATCTGGTTGCTATCCCCTCATAAAAGTCTAAGATGTTGGACTCATTTACTTCTTTGAGTGCTACTGCTTCAGTCCACTTGGTGAAGTAGTCCGTGGCTGTCAAAATCCATTTGTGCCCTTGACTTGAATTAGGATTAATGACTCCAATGAAGTCTAAACCCCATTGTATGAATGGCTGGTCAACTGAGATTGGATACAATGGAAGGGCAGAAAGTCTCTCTTTTCTTGTGAAGAATGCACAATTCTTACACCTCTTCATCCATACATAACAATCATTGAAGAATTTTAGGCCAATAATAACCAAACTTCATGATTTTTAGAGCTGTCAATCTCTCAGTGTAAATTGACCACCAGCTGATCCACCATGGAACTCTTCGAACACCCTATGAATCTGATTTGTGCTAATACATCTCAGCAACACTCAATTCACATCTTTCTTGAACAAAACTCCATCACCAATGGCATATGGGACAGCCTACAATCTGAAGTGTCTTCTTTGGGTATTGTTCATCTCCAGAGGGCATAGGATATATGATTAGGAAGTTCATTATACCTTGTGTCCAGTAAGGAGTGGGGGCAGCATTGTATTCTTCTTGATTACCACTTGAATCATGGCTGTCCTAGAACTGTCAAAACAACCTCTTCTTCATTGCATACTTCTTTTTGCTTCCCTAAAACTAGCTACCCACACAATTCTTTCCCTCTTACAAGCTTGGTGATCTTGATCTCAATTTCATACTCCATGACACGGGTGATCCAACCTTCCCTTTTCTTGTTAAAATATTTTTTGAGGAGGAAGTCCTTAACCCTATCATGAGATACCAACAGCTGGAATTTGTTGTTTGAGACTAAATGCTTGAATTTCTTCAAGCTTCTGATTACTGCCAACACATGCTTCTCAATAAAAGAATACCTTCACCTCATAGTCATCTAGGCTCTGGCTGAAGAAGGTAATTGGCTACTCATCATTGTCCTTGTTTCTACTGTACCAAAATGGCAGAAATAGTGTCATTACCTCCAAATTCATAGAGGGTGAAATCCTTGGAGAATTCCGGGTTGATGAGAGTTGGTGCTTGAGAAATGGCTTCTTTGATTGCTTCAAAACTCTCCTTGCCTTTTGCTCTCAACTTGAAAGCCATGCTCTTCTTTAACATTTTAGTGATGGGCTTGACAAGGGCTGCAAAATTTAGGACAAACCTCCGAACAAAGTTTATCCTCCCCAAGAAACTCTAAAGGGATTTCTTGTGGCTTGGAAATGGTAGTGCTCTTATGGCTTCAACCCTCTCTGGATCAATTTCTAATCCTTCTTTGGAGACAATATGGCCAAGGATATTTCCTTCATGTGCAAGAAAGATACACTTCTTAGGATTCAAAGACACTCCGAATCTCCTACACCTTGTGAATACTTGCCTCAAATGAGAGAGGTGGTCTACTGCATTTTTGGAAAAAACACATCAAGGTAAATCAACACCATGTTGTTAATCAAACCTTTGAACATCATATCCATTGCTCTTTGGAAGGTAGCACCAGTGTTGGACAGCCCAAATGGCATTTTCCTGTATGCAAAAGTTCCCCATTTGGTTGTGAAGGCTGTCTTGAACTGGTCTTCCTCCTTCACCATAATATGATTGTAGCCAGAGTAGCCATCAAGTAGTGAAAACCTCTCGGAGCCAGCCACAACTAGCAAGATTTGCTCCATGGAAGGGAGTGGGTAATGGTCCTTGGGAGAGGCTCTATTTAAGTCTCTGAAGTTAACACACAATCTGATCTCCTCCACTCTTCTTTCTGACTGGAACCAAGTTGGCAACACAACTAGAATGCTTGATTGGGAATATGATTCTTGACTCAATCAGGCTGATTGTCCAATTCTTTCCTCATGAGAGGCTCCATGTGTGGATTGACTGGTCTTTGTTTCTACCTGAAAAGCTTCGTATTTGGATCCAATTCAATGGTATGCTAAGCTAAGTTGGGATTGAAACCTTTCAAATCTTTGTAGCTCCAAGAAAACACATTAGGTAACTCTTGACACAGCTGTACGAACTCATACCTTTCTTGCTCAGTTGTCATCTTTCCGATTTGCAATGGCTTGTTCTCTTCTACCAAGATGGATACTAAATCCTCTCTCTTGACCTGAATGTTTGCTTTCTCCTTCCTAAACTGATCATTGGGATTAAAAATGGACTCCAAAGTGGTAAGTCCCTTGGGAAGCTTGTTAGTTCTCAACTGTACCACTTGGTCACCATACTGCTGTTCCAATTTTTCTTGATTCTTAGCTCAGAACTCAGCTTCTTCTTACAAGAAATGTATGATTTACTGGTCATTTTCAAACACTTGCCAACTGACATTGTTATCCGGCACTGAAGGCCTCAAAATCACATGGATTTTTGGCTGTACCTTGTCTTGTTGAATGCTTTCCACAATGTCAAAGGCTGCCCCTACTGCTACAAGCCTGTCAGTAGCTTGATTCTCTTTCCTAGGAATGGATTTGATGCCAAAACCCTCAAATATCTTCCATGAGGTCCCACACCCTGTTCTTGTAGCACCTGAGTAGATCATTCTTGGCAGCATGTTGTCCCTTGACCTGATTTACAATCAATTCACTATCACCAAAGACTTGCAAGTTATTTATTTTCTTCTTGATTGCCCAATGCATCCCTTGCACTAAGGCTTCATATTCAATAGTGTTATTGGATCATGCAAACTGAAATCTAAAAGATAAATAGTACCTTACTCCTTGAGGTGAAACAAGCATGGCTCCAACTCCCACACCTTTTCTACTCCTTGATCCATCAAAAAATAGCTGCCATACCTCATTGTCATCTTTATGGTTTGGCTTGGTGATGCTAGGAATGGGCTGATTTTCTTCATGTATACAATAGACCCCTAGCTCAGATTCTTCTACTCCTTGATAAGGATTAAATGCATGTACCTTGTTTTCCCATTCATCAAGAGTTAGATCCAGGATTCTTCCAACCTTGGTGTCAGCCTCATCAGTGCTTGGGTGATCTTCTTGATCAAATTCTGAACAATTGGCGTTGATCTGACTTGGAGTGTAAGGCTCAATGTGGAAGTTTGCAATAGGTTCAGACCTGATTGTAGCCTTAGTTCCATACCTCGTTCTGAACAGTATGTGTAACCAATTAGCAGACAAATATCCCCCAATCTTGGCTGTGAAGTCCCTTGACAAGCATAGGGCAAAGAGTGGTGGAAGGTCCATGACTGATACATCTTGTAAAACAAAAACATTTGGACATGCATGCAAGGTAAGACACAGGTTTCTAATCACCCCAACTATTGTTACTTCTGTCCCATCTAGCTACACTACCCCCTTGGATATGGTTTCATACTGGAGCCCTAGCTGATCAGCTATTTGTTTAAGCATCACTGAGCTGCTTGCCCCGGAGTCTATCATGCAATTGTGCACTAGCTGATTTCCAATGATTAATGAAACATAGAAAGGAGGGGGCTTCAAAATTTTACCTTGCTGACCTCCATGATTCCCTTCAGGCTGGGCAGCATTTGTTAGCACTTTCTCTTGCATGTGAACTTTCTGATTTGAAGTTGGCCAGTCCTTCATGGCAGCTTGCAGCAAATCTCTTTTGCCTGGGATAGATAGGGATTCCCACATTGATATATTGACATTTATCTTCTTCATCTGATCAATGATACTGAATGGTGATGAAGGATCTATTTGTTGTCCCTTTGTTTTCACATTCACTCCTTGCACATGGGCAGCAACAACTGGTATTTGAGTTGGCCTAGGAGCTGTTCTTGGCTGCCCTTGTGCATTTGAAATTGGATTTTGCTTGCCAACCATTTGTGGAGCCATGGAAGGTTGTGGATTGGTTGGAGCTAATGGTTTGTTCTCTTTCACCCAAATTCCTTCTTTTTGACCTTGTGTTGGCTGCAACAACACCTTGAGAAACTATTTGATTCATGCCCACAAAAATCCTCTGCTTGCCAATTTACCAACGTGGTGTCATTTGGGGCTGATTGCTGTTGGAATGTTTCTTGTTGTTGGTTGTTTCCTTGACTGCCCTCACCCTCCCCCACACCAGTAGTTGTCACAATTAATGCTTGATTCAAAGCACCATTGAAGCACATGGATTGGTTATGAGGTTCATTGCATGGAAAACACCAGTCATACTCCTGAGCAATGTTGTTTTGTGTTGGCACCAATGCCTTAGAGGCAGATATGGCATTTGGATTGTAGGGCTGAAATGGTCTATTGCAGGCAGGAGGCCTTGTTTGATTTCATTTCCATGGATTTCATTATGGGTTCCAATGTCGAGATATCATCATGACGCCGTCATGGTCACGGTTGATAAATTTAACAAAGTTAGCTCACTTTCACTGGTAAAGACCACCTATAAAGCTAGTGTATTCACGTGTTTACCTTTGGATAGATTGCTCGGTTGCACTGATTCCGTGAATGATCATTTGTGACCCCCACGCGCATCCTTTATACACTACCTTCCCTTTCTTCCCATTTCTGGACTACCATGCAGTATGTTTCTTCGGGATAAGATACTACTTTTAGCACAACCCTATCACCCAGGACAGATGGACAAGTGAGAGGGGGAATCAGGTTTTTGAGGACCCCATGCTAGGATTTACGTGATGGATTTGTAGTCTAAGTGGGATGGAGTATCTGTACCTGTGAGTTTTCTTACAACATGTTTCCAGAGTTCTATAAGCATGGCTCCTTTCAGAGGCTACAGGACATGAGTAGGCATGTAGTGTTGATCAGCAGAGATTGGCAGAGGCACTGGATAGGCAGAAGAAGTAACAGATCGCATAGAACCGAGCAGATTTTGATGTTGGCATAAGGTTTTCCTTCGTGTTAGGCCACATAAGCCTGATCCATTATGGAAAAGTTCTCAATTATCTCCTCAGTTCATTGGACCTTTTGAGATCTTGAAGCGTAGCGCCCGTTGGCCTAACCTGTCTCAGTGGCCACCCGCTTTGTCTCGCATACATGATTTTTTTTTCGTGTTTCTGTTAATAGGAAGAATATATCACAGAATCCGTCTCATGTGCTGGATTTGGACCTCAATGCAGTGCAGTATCAGGGATAGTTGATTGTGTGGAGCCCATCCATATCATAGATTGAGGACCCTGGGCCTTCGAGGTAGAGAGATTGATAGGTACGGGTTCAGTGGGACAAATATGATGAGACTTGCACCACTTGGGAGGATGCTACTGCTTTATAGTACAGTTTCCACATTTGTTCCAATGACTTCCAGGAGGAAGTCGAGTCTAAGGGGAGGTGGATGTAGTGCCCCATTTCCTTTGACACTATTCAGATACTGATCCTGACACTATTGGTCACATTTTGGATATTATTATGTTTGATGTAGTATGATGTATCAGGGATTATTATGGACATTATTATGTTTTTATTAGTATGATGGTTAGATGTTAGATCCTGGATTAATATTGATCTGGATTCATATGTTTTGCTTGAGTATCATTGAGACATTTTTATTGTTATGTGGATGATGATATACTAGTTGACATGGACTGGTTATTGATGTTAATTTTAGACATGTGACATTGATTATTATGAATAGCTCTAGTATAGAAATCTATTGGATGATGATATAGTTACAAATTGAATTTTAATGATAAATATTGAATCTTGATATTGTTGTGATTTAGATCTAATGTTTATATATCATTTAGATGTTTTGATATGGCCACGAGGCTGAAGGAGATATTTTGCATTTTGCAGGTTAAAATCACAACAATGTTGGGGGACTGGAGACTAACCATATTGGAATTCAGTGTGAAATCAACAAGGTCACCATGGCCACTATGTTTGATTGTGTGTTTAGTTAGGATTTCCCATGGGGGGGATTTCCATTATTGTGACCATAGGGGCATATGTGTCTTTTTATTATGTGTTCCCTTTTTAATTATTGTTGTGTGTATTTTATTTGTAATGTGCTTTTGTTTTAATTATTTAAAAGTGATAGTATGATGTGAGAGTCATATAGTTAAAATTTAATTAAATTAAATAGGATGTGAAGGTGAAATAAATGTTATTTTCTTGGTTGAAAATAAAATTTATTTATATATTTTATAACCATATGGTAATTAAATATATGGTTGTGTCTAAAGTTTGTAAAAAAATAAATGTCATTAAAATAAATGCATTTTAAAAGAGTGTGTAAGTTACCAAGTATGGTTGTGTAAGTGAAGTGATAGATTGTGTAAGAGGTTGTAAGGCTGATTTTGGAAGGTCAAACACTCCTTCCTCTTTGAAATTCGAATTTGAACTGGAGGACAAATTTGGAGGCTTGTGGGACAAGTTAAACTTGTCCCACACCTCTCAAAATCCTCCACCAACCATGTCTATTAATTTGGAGTCAAAATCAGATTATTTTATTGCATTTTGACATGTTTTTGTGTAATTATTGATTGCACTTGTCTTACAAAATTTAAATGCATTTCTTTTGGGGTATGGGCTACATTGTGTATGTAAGTAATTTTGTCATTTTCATTTATTATGATTTATTTTTCCTTGATGTTGAATGCTCTTGGGATGAGGAACAATGATGTGGCATCCCACTTGGAATCCACATCATCCTCTCCCTCCATCTCCTTTAAAAATTAAAATTTCCTCTCATTTGAGGTTGTTGAAAGTTGGAGATTGCACTCTTGGGTAAAATTTCTCTTGCATTTTGGAGCTTTCTTGGTGGAAGAAGAGGATTTGATTGTGCATACATTTACCTTGCTGATTTGGGACTGGGTTTTGATGTAATAAAGACTATTGTTTTGGAAGCAAGTCTCCATCATGGAGAGGTAGGCTCTCACTTTTTAATATTGCTATTGTTTCCTCTTTTAGCATGAAATTTGAATGTATTTGTGTTTGCAATTCTTAGAGGGATGTGTAGAATGCTTAGGGCATGGTGTGGAGAGAAGACTATGAGGTTTATCAAAGGAGGGATAAGGGATTTACCATTGGCACTTGTCTTGTGGAGGGAGTGTTGGTTGGGATCCACCTAGGGAAAATAATATACTTGCATTTTTTACTTTGGGAAAGTATAAGGGATAAATTTTGAGGGATAAGGAGGGGTTGAGGAGGGATAAGGTTTATGGGATGGTTATGTTTTGGCGGTTTGTTTTAGGTGGATGCCCAATTTCAACATGGGAGGCATAAGGAGACATCCATAGTTTTTTCTCTTGCTTGGCTTGCTTGCTTGGAGAAGGAGCCTTTGTTTTGATTGGAATTGTTGTTGTAGTTGAGAACTACGTCTTTTTGTTTGTGCATTTCCTTGTGCATGTGAATGTATGTTATATGTGAAAGAAGCTATGTTGCCATGTGTTGTTTTATCATGCTCCATTCCAATATGGTTGGGGCTTGGGGGCCAATGGGGAAAGATGGCTTCTCTTTTCCCATTGGATGTCTTTGTTGGGTGGAGAGTGTTGCCTTTCCCCCTTCCTTGTTGTGATTCAAATTGCAAGAATGAAGAAATCAGGAAACTGCTGTTTGGAGAAAGAAGAATATAGTTTGACAGTCATTCCTTTGAGCAGTTTTAATGTAACCCCACCCACCTCAAGTGGATGAATGTAATTGATATAGATATGTGATATGTTTACCTTGTTATTGAAAGATGTAATCAAATTTGAAGAATGTAGAGAAGAATTGCAATTCTCTGTTTTACTTGTAAAGAAATGAAATTGAAATGATATACTTGTATCCTTTTGGAAATTGAAAATGGAAAATAAATCAACTGAAAGGGAGTTAAATTGTAATGTGTTGTTGGAAATCAATGAAAGAATCATGTCCCTTGTTCAATTGCATTATTGTGTTGTAAATTTTAAGGACTGTTATATCATGCAAACGTTGTTTTAGAAAAGAGAGTACTATAAAGGAAACTGACAAAAATTAGATACTTTGAATTAAGTCTTAGAATTGAAATCCACTTTTCATTTTAAATATAAGTGTGTGTTGAATCAATTTGATGACTGAGAGAGGAAATTGGTATGTTTTCTCTTAATTGAAATCTGCATATTAAATTGTAAACTCGTGCAAGAAATAACTCTGTTTTAAATTGTAACTCTGGCTTTTTAAAAAAATAAATAAATAATGCAACTGATGTACAGTTTAGAGTTATGACTAAAATTAACGAATGAGACAATGAAATTAAGATGTAATAATGTATAAGAAACCTTGTGGCACTCAGCAATTAAAATGAACAACAAGATCCCCTTCAAAACTAGAAATTATACTTGCGTAATTTGAATTTTGTCAAAAGATGTAAAAATGCAAATGGGAAAGAAATCAATGAATTGAATCTTGGAAACAATCTTAAAATTATCCTAGACCATCCCTTCATATTCTGGTTGCATGCTGAGGAGAAAAGAAATCAAATTGAACAAAACTTAAAAGTTATAAAAATTGCCAGTCTTAAATTACAAACCCTGCAGATCAATTTTTTAAAATTTACCCTTGAAACATTATCAAATTATAAAATTGATAATTTCTATGCAAAGAGGACTCTGAGAGATTTCTGGAAAGTCCAAGTTTACCAAAAATGGAGCTTCCTATCAAAATTTATGGCCATTTGAAGTTTTACTTCAGAATGGCCATCCCAAACCAAAAATGAAATAATTTGACCTTAGAAAAATTTAAATTTTGAACTTTCGAAAAAATTTCTAAAAATTTCCGTGGCCCCGCCACCCTCTCATCCTATCAGAATGTGCCATGTGGCACCTTGGAGGGGAAGGCCATTATTAAAAACTTAACTTTTTGAAAATTTTGCCTTGGGAAAATTTTCACAAATTTCCCCGCAAACCCACGGCCCCCAACCAATCATGTGCTGACACGTGGCAGGGGGGTGCATAGATCAAAACAGAAAACTTAACCCTTTTTTCCTTTTGGAAAAATTTCTCTTTTTCCTCCGCCGACCCTCGGCGAATCACAAAGTGCCACGTGGCCATTTGAGCAAGTGCGGAGGCTTGGAGGAAAAATTTTCTTTGGAAAATTGAGACTTTGGTTTTGGGAAAAATTTCAAATGTTTCCCCACAACCAGCCGACCCAAATGAATCACGTGGCATTTGGGAAAATTTTCCCAATTTTCTCCCTATCCCCGTGGACCTCTAAGGGAAAATTTTCCCCTAAAACTCTGCCCGGCCATAACTTAAGTTTTACAAGGAGTTAGGAGGACTTCTTTATATGGTTGGAAAGGTGAGGAAATTTCCTATCCAATGAGCCTAGTTTAGGAAAGTTTTTATAATTATAAGTATATGAAAAATCTAGTTGAGTTTCAGGGCTTGATAGAGAGCATGCTTGTGATAAATTTCTCCCTGAACCTTAGTAAAACTTGTAACCCCCAAATTGGAACCTTACAAACTTGTTATAAGATAAAGATGGAAATCTTGTGTTTGGTTAATCAGAATCTATTCCAGAACCTATTGTTTTCAAACTAGTATCTTGCTACTTGTCTGTAAACCCCTCTTACAAAAACAAATTATTCCATGATTTTCCTAGTTTGTTTCTTGGTCTCAAGTGGTAGTTGAAGCAGGCATTACAAGTTGAGTCGATGATTTCTAGGGTCAGGAGACTTGTTTCTATTCGCACTATCTCTGCTATGCAGCTCAAGCAATGTGTGCAATGGGGTTGTCAAATGTATGCAATCACAGTCAGTGACCGGATAGAGGATGGGTCTAATGGGCCATCTCTAGATGACCATCCCATTTTGGGAGAGTATGCAGATGTTTTCCCAAGGGAGCTAGCGGGGATGCCACCCCCACGTGAGATTGATTTCCATATTAATCTGGTTCTAGGAGCAGAGCCTATCTCACAAGCTCCTTATTAGATGACCACCCCAGAGCTCTGTGAGCTCAAGTTATAGCTGGAGGGCCTTCTATAGAAAGGCCTTATCCGTCCTAGTGTATCCCCTTGGGGTGCACCGGTTATATTTGTTAAGAAGAAGGATGGATCCTTAAGGTTATGCATAGACTATCGCCAGCAGAATAACGTAATGATCAAGAATCGTTATCCCTTGCCTCGCATTGATGACTTGTTTGATCAAATGAAGGGAGCCATGGTATTCTCTAAGATCGATCTCAAGTCTGGGTACCATCAGTTGAGGATTACGGAGGCAGACATCCATAAGACTGCTTTTCGTACGAGTTATGGGCACTATGAGTTCACAGTGGTGCCTTTCAGTTTGAAAAATGCCCCCGCAGTGTTTATGAGTTTGATGAATGGGGTATTCATGACCTTCTTAGATCACTTCGTGCTCATATTTCTTGATGACATTCTGATTTACTTGTGTATGCGTGAGGAGCACGAGGGGCACCTTCGTCAAGTTCTTCAATGTGTTCGTGAGCAGCAACTTTTTGGGAACTTGGAGAAGTGTGCTTTCTTTCAGTCAAAGATACATTACTTCGGTCATATCATCTCAGGGCAAGGTATCACAGTCGATCCTTCCAAGATTAGAGCCATTATGGATTGGCTAGCACCCACTACAGTGATAGAGGTGCGCAGCTTCATGGGGTTAGTAGGCTACTATAGGAGATTTGTTCAAGACTTCTTTCGGATAGCACACCCCATCACTTCCCTTTAGCGGAAAGGGAATAAGTTTTTTTGGTCAAACAGGTGTGAGTAGGCCTTCAGGACCCTGAAGGGATGCCTCACTACAACACCTATTCTTGACGTGCCAGATCCACATGGTGATTTCTTTGTATGCACAGATGCTTTGTTGGCAGGCCTTGGAGGTGTTCTTATGCAGGAGGGTAGAGTTGTAGCCTTTGAGTCTCGCAAAATCAAAGATCATGAGCTTAATTATCCTACCCATGATCTTGAGCTTGCGGCAGTTGTGCATGCTTTAGTTCAATGGAGACATTTTCTCCTTGGTCAGAGATTCACACTTAGGACAGATCATTTGAGCCTTCAGCACCTCTTCACTCAACCCAATCTAAATGCTTGTCAGAGGCGTTGGATGGAGTTGCTTTGTGAGTATGACATGGAGATAGAGCATGTGAAAGGGAAGGAGAATGTGGTTGCAGACGCTCTCAGCAGAAGGAGGCATTTGAGCATGGCTACTTCAGTGAGCATAGATTTACGAAGCAAGATCCTTTAGCAGCTTCCTCTTGATAGTTTCTATATTGCAGCCCGAGCAGAGATTGAGTCCCAGAGACCCCTTGACGGGAAATTTGATGGTTTCTCACTAGAGGTAGATGGTCTTCTCAGGCACAAATGTTGGATTTATGTTCCTAGAGACGGAGGCTTGAGGCAGGACATCTTGATAGAGGCACATCGTACACCCTATTCAGCCTATCCTGGGGTGAAGAAGATGCACGCCACCTTGAGACAGTTATATCATTGGAGAGGACTTCGTAGGGATGTGGCAGTTTGTGTCACGCTATTTAGAGTGCCAGAAAGTTAAGGCCGAGCATCAGCATCCAGCTGGCCTTCTCTATCCTCATGCTATACCAGAGTGGAAATGGGACACCATTTCCATGGATTTCATTGTTAGGTTACCAATGTCAAGATATCATCATGACACCATCATGGTCATGGTTGATAAATTGACAAAATTATCTCACTTTTCACCGGTAAAGACCACCTATAAAGCTAGTGCGGTGGCACGTGTTTACTTGGATGAGATTGTTAGGTTGCATGGGATTCCGTGAAAGATCATTTGTGACCATGATCCTTTATACACTTCCCATTTTTGGACTACCATGCAGTATGTTCTCGGGATGAAGATTAACTTCAGCACAACCTATCACCCAGAGACAAATGGATAGACTGAGAGGGTGAATCAGATTTTGGAGGACATGCTCAGGATGTACGTGATGGATCAACAGTCTAAGTGGGAGGAGTATCTGTACCTTGTGGAGTTTGCCTACAATAATAGTTTCCAGAGTTCTATAAGCATGGCTCCTTTTCAAGCCTTGTATGGTAGGGAGTGCAGGACACCCCTTAATTGGGATAGGTTGGAGGATAGAGTATCTCTTGGACCAGCTCTCTTACAAGACATGGAGCAGCAAGTAGTGTTGATCAGGCAGAGATTGCAGGAGGCATAGGATAGGTAGAAGAAGTACGTGTTATCCAAAATGTACCCCCTTCTCATTTTGTGGCTAACTCCTCCCATTCTTCCCTCTCTTGTGCTTCAGTCACAAAATTTTGCTTTTCGGGCACTCAAAACCTTCTGGAAATGGAACCATTAGATAGAGTTGTTATCCAAATGTGCCCCCTGCTCATTTTGTGGCTAACTCCCTTTCATTCTCCTTCAATTGTGCCTCAGTCATAAATTTTTACTTTTTAGGCACTCAAAACCTTCTGGAAATGACACCATTAGATAGAGCTCTTTCTCAGCTTTCTAGAAAGGTAAATATTTCCTCCTAACTCCATGTATTTTTCAAGTTATGGCTGGGCAGATTTTTTGTGGGAAAATTTCCCTTGCAAGGTCTGCAGCCAATCAGAACTCGCCACGTGTCCAGGTCAAAAATATCAAAGCGATCCGATTTTGGCCTGTTTTTGCCCTAAAACTTCAAATCGCCATAACTTTCGATCCAGAGCTTGGATTTTCACGTTCTTTATATCAATGGAAAGCTGGTGAAATGATCTACAATATTCTATGGTCAATTTTGAATTTTGGTTCAGTTTGGAGGAAGAAAATAAAAAATATTTCTGGTACATGCCCATGGATAGAACTGACGTTTCAACAACCAATTTTAATACAAAATGGGTCGCATTCTTTTCCAGCATGGTCAAAAATGTCAGGGCATGGGTTTGTAAGGACATCCATGCTGTTTTTAATGCATTTTTGTCAATGGGGAATGGCTCCCATGTTTTTTCATGTTTTCTCTCTCCTGGGCTCGACCCATGCACTGTAAAAGCCGGATTTGGCTCATTTTTCAAAGGGGGAACACTTTTTTTACACAGCAAGCTTCTGTTTTCACTTTCAACAAGTGATTTTGGTAAGTATCAGACCTTCCAAGTATTGTAACAGGTTTTTCTACCTCTTTGGTGTTGGAATACAAGGATTTTGATGTTGAAAATCACAATGGAGGCTCTGTGAATGCTTTCAGTCCTTTGTATGTGTTGTTTGCTTCATTTCAAACCCCTATCTACAGCTTATCAACCTGTGCATGATGTTTTATGTTGCAATTTATGATTTGTGTCAATTTGCATGAGAAAGAAGTGCTCACCACTCCTTTGGTGTATCACCCTTATCAGTTTAGTTTTAATTTTTGCATTTCTTATCCCTATCTCCTTGCAAATTAAGATAAAATTAGGATCTGAACCTCTGCAGTTGTGTAAATAATAGATCTGATCAAAGGAGTTTGAGGAACCAGCCTCTAATCTAGAGATTCCTCTCTCATTTTACAAGTCCCACACTTGGAGAGAGGTTTCAATGTTGTGCAATCACACTTGATGCCTGAAACATCAACTTAGAAACCTGATTTGCATCCAGGGGTGCTGCTGATTTGTAACAACAGTTTTGGCATGCCCGGTGGGACCTTAGAGGTCTTCCACTTCATCTTTTGCAGGTTGGTGTGTTCCTGTGAAGATTTCAACCTTTGGAGGCACTTGCAAACACATCTGGCGACTCCATTTGATCAGCAACCCATTTCTAAAGTTGCAGACCTGTTTTTCATCCATTTCCATCCATTATTCTTTCCATCTCTTTCATTCTTTTCAATTCCATGAAGTTGTGCAATCATGACTTCATTTCCATCATGGAACTCACATTTACAATAGTAGCAATGTTTCCCACCTCCAACATGTTTTTTAAATCCTCCAAATCAGCATTTTGAACAAATTCAAAATCAGCATACATACCCATATGAGCAGCAATGCCAAAATCAGTTTGGCTATGGATCTTTCCAGGAGCAAGGGTGTGTATACAATGAAGACAATCAGATGCAAGATGTTGGTTTGTTAGAGAAAATCCAAAAGATGGAGGTAAACATGGTGCAATCTATGGCTCAAGCACAAATGAAAGCATTTAGAATTGGTTGTGGAGCACCCTGTCCATGGGCGGGACCTTTCCCAAGGCATTACAACCCTCAAGAGAAGCTTGACTTCATGATTGCAATGTTGACATTGCTTGTAAAGTGGATTAAAGGAATAGAGGTGTATGAGAGGAGTATTCAACAACCTTGTCAACGGGTAAGCACACCATCTCATGCCTTTTCTTTTTCTCTTTCCCAATCTATTTTATCTCAGCAGTGTCAAGTTTTAAACTCTCCATCTGCTGTCCCAAGTGTTGAATCCATTTCTCCACCCCCTAGTCTTCCACCTCATCTCAATTCTTCTGTCCTTTTCCCTTCCAAACAGTCATCCCCTCCACAAAAGCTAAATGAAACACCCTCTCCTTCAAACAAACAAGAGGTTTTACCTCCTCCACCACCATAAAATATTGCAAAAATCAGTCATGAAGGACAGCAAAAAGAGAAGCCAAACAAGGATGAAGAAATTCAAATTTTGAAGAGTTGGGCTCTTAAATTTGGGATGAAGAAGATCCCTTTACTGATGAAACCTTTAGAAGAGGTTGGAGTTACAGAACAAATGGTGGTCAGGACTGATTTTGTTGTAGCAGAAGAAGAGCAAAAAGGAGTTACAGATCAGCAATCAATTTGTTTAGAATATAGTGTCCATGTTAGCACCCTATTTGAAGGAAATGTCGATCCAATTCAAATTGCAAAAATCAGTCAGGAGGGACAGCAAGAGGAAGGAGAAGCTGCTCCAAATCCAAAAGAAGAGGAGCACATTCCAGCTGTGGGGGAGAAAAGTGTAGATCTAAAGGCTTTGAGCACAAAGCAGGTTATAGAAGAACCTTCAGTTCTTCTCTCTACTTCATCTCTCTCAAGTTCTAGTACTGAAGAAGAGTTTGATCCCTCAAACTCAATGTTGGAGGATGAAAGAAACCATGGTTGTCAAGTTACAGATCAAGAGAATGCCATGGGAGCGGTTGAACATTTGCAACAGGACAGCAATGAGGCAGTTTACCTGTCTGATTTGGAGGACTGTTTTGATGAAGAAGAACCGGTTGAGTTTCCACCATTCTCTCTTTCATCATCCATCTTCCAAACACAAGAGCCTACTGTCATGGAAGAGAGTATTCATTTGCAGTAGCCTGCATCTTATAGAAGCTCTTTGGAACCAAGATTGGAAGATTTTAATCTTTTATGTCCTTCATTGGAGGAAGAGAAAGGGCAGAAGGGTTCTACCATTGCTTCCACACCATCCATTCAAGGTCTACAAGAGAACTCCATTATTAGAGTTGAAAATCAGAATTATGGGCATACTCAACAGATCATACCTTGCCCAATCAAGTATTTGGATTCATTGGAGCCAAAGGAGAAGCCACAACCAGTCATGCTTACTTCTAAGCATGAGGATGAGCTGTAAAGTTCTAAGGATCAGCGGTCATACCTCTCCAATCTAAATGTAGAGCAACTAAAAGAGGTATTGGATTTGTTTTTAGTTGACACCTTGCTAATTTGGGTAGAAGACCAGCTTCTTGTTGATTTTCCACTCATCCAATCAGCCATACTCAGCTCCAAATCATTTGCATGGCTGCCAATTTTGAAGAAAGGAAGCTATTTTGCACAACGAGTTACAGGGTTCATTTAACTCACCTTTGCTTCTAGTTAGATTAGAGTAGGTAGGTTTGCTTTTAGTAGAAGAAGTGCTTGTGCACACTCTGCATGTTCCATTTGGAGCATGTATGATTTTCAGTTTGTACATAGTTTTGGTGCTGCTGGTTTTGCTCTTGCACAGTTCGTTTTGATGGCATTTTGGTGGGAACAACTCCATGTCCAGTGGGATTCATTCATCCAATAGGTAGATGACCCCTCTGAGTCACCAAAATTGTTATCCAAATGTGCCCTCTGCTCATTTTGTGGCTAACTCCCTTTCATTCTTTCCTTCTATTTTGCCTCAGTCATAAATTTTTACTTTTTAGGCACTCAAAACCTTCTGGAAATGACACCATTGGATAGAGCTCTTTCTCAGCTTTCTAGAAAGGTAAAGATTTCCTCCTAAATCCATGCATTTTTCAAGTTATGGCTCGACAGAGTTTTTGTGGGAAATTTTCCCTTGCAAGGTCCACAGCCAATCAGAACTCGCCACGTGTCCAGGTCAAAAATATCAAAGCGCTCCGATTTTGGCCTGTTTTTTCCCTAAAACTTCAAATCGCCATAACTTTCGATCCAGAGCTCAGATTTTCATGTTCTTTATATCAATAGAAAGATGGTGAAATGCTCTACAAGATTCCATGATCAATTTTGAATTTTGGTTTAGTTTAGAGGGAGAAAATAAAAAAATGCTTCTAGTACGCACCCATGGACAAAACTGACGTTTCAACAACCAATTTTAATGCAAAATGGGTCGCATTCTTCTCTAGCATGGTCAAAAATGTTAGGGCATGGGTTTGTAAGGACCTCCATGCTGTTTTTAATGCATTTTGGTCAATGGGGAATGGCTCCCACGTTTTTTCATGTTTTCTCTCTCCTGGGCTCGACCCATGCACTGTAAAATCCAGATTTGGCTCATTTTTCAAAGGGGGGAACACTTTTTTTGCACAACAAGCTTCTGTTTTCACTTTCAACAAGTGATTTTGGCAAGTATCAGACCTTCTAGGGATTGTAACAGGTTTTTCTGCCTCTTTGGTGTTGGAATACAAGGATTTTGATGTTGAAAATCATAATGCAGGCTCTGTGAATGCTTTCAGTCCTTTGTATGTGTTGTTTACTTCATTTCAAATCCTTGTTTACAGCTTTTCAACATGTGCATGATGTTTTATGTTGTAATTTCTGATTTGTGTCAATTTACATGAGTAAGAAGTGCTCACCACTCCTTTGGTGTATCACCCTTATCAGTTTAGTTTTAATTTTTACATTTCTTATCACTGTCTCCTTACAAATTAAGATAAAATTAGGATATGAACCTCTGCAGTTGTGTAAATAATAGATCTGATCAGAGGAGTTTGAGGAACCAGCCTCTAATCTGGAGATTCCTCTCTCATTTTACAAGTCCCACACTTGGAGAGAGGTTTTAATTTTGTGCAATCACACTGGATGCCTGAAACATCAACTTAGAAACTTGATTTGCATCTAGGGGTGCTGCTAATTTACAACAACAAGAGCTCTTTCTCAGCTTTCCAGAAAGGTAAAGTTTTCCTCCTAACTCCATGTATTTTTGAAGTTATGGCTCAGCGGAGTTTTTTGGGAAAAGTTTCCCTTGTAAGGTCCACGGCCAATGAGATGCCGCCACGTGGCACCTAGAGTGGCGGAGTGCGGGGAAATTTTGGAAAATTTTCCAAATGACCAAAAAGGTGCAAAAATTTGAATTTTTTCCCACCGACCCGATTTGGCCCTATTTTTCCCTAAAACTTCAAATCGCCATATCTTTCGATCTAGAGCTTGCTTTTTTGTGTTCTTTATATCAATGGAAGGATGGTGAAATTATCTACAAGATTTTGGGGTCATTTTTGCATTTTGATGGAGTTTGGAGAGAGAAAATAAAAAAACACCTCTGGCATGTGGTCATGGACAGAAATGACGTTTTAACCACCGTTTTTAATGAAGAATGGCTCGCATTCTCTCCTAGCATGGTTAAAAATGTTAGGGAATGGGTATGTCAGGGTGCCCATGCTATTTTGATGGAATTTTGGTCAATGGTTGAACCCCTTGCACTTTTTCCCACGTTTCTCTCTCCTGGGGTCGTGGTTTGCACTGTAAAAGCCAGAATGAGTTCATTTTACAAAAGGAGAGACACTTTTCAGCTCTGCAACTTCCTTTTTCTTCCTCCTTGGCAGAATTTGTGAAGAAATTTTACCTTTCCATGTAATGCAACACCTTTTCTTGCCTCTGGATCACTATAATGTACTGTATTATATCTGAGATGTTGATATATGTTCTATGATTAAAATCCCTCAATCCTTTCATATATCTATCATTGCTTTCTTGATCTTTCATTACATTTTGAGCATTTGTGCATGTTTTGTGCTATGTTTCCTTGTGGATTGTGTATTTCATGCAGCATCAAGTGTCTACAACTATTTTGGTGCATCACCTATTAGCATTAGTTTTAGTTTATCTGTATTCTCTATCTCTGTCTCCTTTGGAATTTAGGGTAGGATTAGGAGTTTAAACCTCTAAAATTGTGCAAGTAAAATAGCTGATCAGAGGAGTTGAGGAACCAACCTCTAATCTGGAGATTCCTCTTCCATTTTGGCAAGTCCCATACTTGGGAAGAGGATTCAATGTTGTGCAATCACACTGTATGCTTAGAATGATCAAACTAGAAATCTGATCAACATCCAGGGGGTGCTGCTGATTTGCAACAACAGTTTTGGCACACCCGGTGGGACCTTAGAGGTCTTCCACTTTATCTTTGATAGGTTGGTGTGTTCCTATCAAAGATTCAGCTTTTTGGAGGCACTTTCAAAAGCACATCTGGTGACTCCATCTGGTAAACAACTCATTCTCTAAGTTGCAGACTCATTTTCCATTCATTTCCATCCATTCTTCTTTCCATCATTTTCATTCTTTTCCATTCCATGAAGTTGTGCAATCATGACTTCATTTCCATCATGGAATTCACATTTACAATAGCAGTATATCACACCTCCAACATGTTTTACAAATCCTCCATGTAACGCCCTGATTTTTGTAAGTTATCATGGTGATTACTTTCTTAATGTTGTAACTACTGAAATGAAGGAAAACATGTTAAGATATTATTTTGATCTTAAAGGAATGTGTTGCTAATCTGGACTCTTGTATACTGTAATTTGTTTACGTGGGACAATAGTAATTATTGCTTGTATGTTTGCTGATATGACAACAGATCAGTCGTATGTTTGATGAACTCTATTCGTTGATTGACAACACACCTTGAATCAATTCCATTGATCCAAGGTATGTTGTGGCCTTCTTGTAATCGCTTTTCCGATTTACTTTTAAACCAGACTGAAGGTTGATATAAATGTTGCAGCACCTGATTTCAGGTATGAATAGCTGGCACGTAGATGCCAATGGAAAAGGTTTGATTCTCAAACCATACACTTTTGTAATGCCAGACCCCGTAAGGTGATAAAGGCCTGGATGCGGGTGGCTCAGGTATGTGGAACGTGGGACGAAACATCCTGCATAGTGTTGAATTTGGATGTCAGTCGGAAGGAATTGATTGGAAATTGATTAATTAAGTGCTAGGGGATTAGACCCTAATCTAACCCTAAGTTCTACCTTATACCCTAACTACTATCCTATGTGGATTTTTAAATTCTTTAATGGTAAAAAATAGATCTAAATCCTATTAACCTATGACCTAGATTTGAACACTATTATAAATCCTAAACTAATCCTAACCTAAGGAAGGGGACGCACAGACCCATGGGGATGGAAAGGATAAGGATGGAAGGAAATTTAATGGGCAATGAATGTGGTCCTTATGTGGATAGTGCCAAGTTTGGAGGGAACAGGGGAAAGTTAGGGGCATCTAGTTAGTCATGAGACTAAACTCTGTTTTCATGCAAAATTTGAATTTGGCAATTCGTCAACCCTAGTCGGCGGTGGCGTGAGGAAAAAGGAAAAGGCAGAGCCTTCAATGCATTTAATTTTCTTGGTCTTTATGACCAGCTCGCCTTGGAAAGAGCATAGAGGAAATTTTGTTGTTCATTGCGTTCTTTTGGGTTTTTGGAAGTTGATCTACATTTGGTTTTTCATGGTTCTGTCGAACCAGTTGTGTTTGATTGTTATCTCTGTTTCTTTGGAAAATCTAAGGCTATTTTTGAGCCTGTAGTCGAAGGTGATTGTTTGGGAAGCTCTGCTACTGCCACCATGGAAGGAAATAACTCCTGTAGGCACGATTTTCTTCGAGCTTCAAGGAAGATTATCAGGCATGTTAAGCCCTTCTCTTTAAACTGCTTGCTTTGCTTAAACGTCTCATTAAAACAACCCTGCACTTCTGATGAAGGGGGTTTTGGGTTTATTCGACTTTGCTGTCATGATTGAGATGATTTGGGTAGAGTCATTTTTCTTTGCTATTGCGAATTGAACTGTCTTTGAAATAAGTATTGAGTTGGAAATACAACCTATGCTGTGTTGATTTTTTCAAAAATATTGGGGATTGTTTCTTTACTAAAATTATAAGGAAATTATGCTTATGAATACTTAGCTGTGCTTTTCCTTTTGCAAAAATGGATGAACATGAATTGGGTAATCATGGAAGTTGAAGAAAGTAATTGTTCTTCTTACTGAAATTATAAATGAACTATGTTTTCTCCTTGCTGTGATGGAAAGTTGATTTTGTTGTGTTTTATGGATGCGGTTTGATCTTCCAGTTTGGACTGTTTTCGTGAATACGAACTTGGCTTTGAATTTCTGTGTAAACAAATGAAATACATGTGAATTAGCTTGCTGTTTGAGATGGTTTTGACTGTACCAAGCTTGCGCATTTAATACCCTATGCGGGTTTGCCTTGATAAAGGTATTGTTATATGAATATTGTATTTCTGGATTCTGCACATCATTGTGAAATAGAAGAATGGGATTTCGGGTTGAAATGTCTATTGATAAGGAACTCGAACTGGGTATTTCTTTACAAATGGTATATTGAATGAAAATTGTACATGTTGTGTGAGTTTGTTTGAAATTGTTGAACAATCGTTCTATTGTCAATATGGGTTTGAGCTGTCATTATAAAATAAACACGACTTGGGTGTTCTTATTACATTTTGAAGAAAATGATTGTTTCCTTACTGAAATTATAAGGAAACAAGTTCTTCTTCTTTCTGTTGTTTTAGATTTTGAAAGAAATGGTAATTGGAGATTTATTGAGCATCATAGGTTCGGCTTGATGGAAGTGACAGTGGCATTTAGATTGTTTTTTGAGTGTTGTGTTTGTTTTTTTTTTACAAACGAAAGGATGAAATGATTCGTGTGATCTCTGATTTTGCACTGTCATTCAAATAAGAACTCGACTTGAGTGATTCTTGTTGTGTTTGAAGAAAATGGGTGTTTTCTTATTGAAGCAATTACAGGAATGAATTTTTCTCTTCTTGCTGCTTGAATTTTGGAAATATAGCACTAGAGCTTCACTGTACACCCGGATTGGACTTGCTGTAGGTAACAACAAAGTGTAAATTGTTATTTATGAACTGTGTGCATTCATGGATATAGAAAGTTGTGTGAATATTTGATTAAACGACTGTATAACTGTTCATTTGGTTATAATACAGTGAAAGAAGTATTAATTCTTCTTGTACAGTAAGAACATAGTATGCATTCTTTACATTGTTTTTTCTATGATGGATACAATGTTTTACCAACTTGTTTTTGGTATTCGTATGAGCCTGATTTAAAGGAAGTATTGATAGGGATGATAAATTCTTCCTTGTTTTCATTTAAAGCTGAGTATGAATGGAATTATCCCTTGCTATTGGAAAGTGAATTCTGAATGGATTTTGTAAGTTTCACTCTGAACTGTTATCTTTGATTGATGTCTCGTTTGGATCTAACTTTCAGTACAGTCATGGGGAAAGGAATGGGAGTGTGGATGGATAACTTGGAATAATGATCATTTCTTCTCTCATACAATTGGAAATCTGTAATCGTTAAGGAACAAATTTTATATGGCTTGGGGTTAAGCATCTATATTCTATTGCTATTTACTTCTCATCTGTACTTGATTGCTTGAAATCAAATGAGTTGCATGAACTAAAAGGAAAGTAATTGGTTTATATTTTTAGTCAAATTTTATCCTTTGAATTTATTACTAATGTAAGGGAATGGAATTGATAGCAGTTATGTTATAACAGCAGTATACATACTTGTATTCCTAGTTCTTACAAATGATGTAATTTAGAACTATTGAAGGAAATTACATCTTGTAATGATCATGTGGGAAAAAGGACAGTAATCCTTTGACTGATTTGGATGCTAATTAGATGTTTCAGTTGTTATGCTGATCATTCTTTTTTATACTTAATTCTTGATTGATGTTCATATTAACGTTTCATAAAAGTAGGGTTCTTTTATTGAGACAGTTAGTTAAAAGCACCTCATTTTAATGACAAGTGCTTAATATGCTTAGTTCAATGAACTGACCCGTGTAAGTAATTTTGCAGATGGAACTTGAGTAAAACAAAGACATGGTTGTTTTCTGATACTTCTTTTGATTGACTGAAGATGGATTGTATTTGATAGTTATTATTCCTCTACGAGGAATTGAGAAAAGAAGAAATTACATTCTTCTATCTTATGAGTTGTAATGTTGTTTTATATAAACAAAGTCCAGTAATTTGGACTAGAAAATGTATAGATTATGAAATGGATTGATGAATAAAAATACAAGTGTGATATTTTAATGACTATATCAGTTTGATATTGTTGATTAAGTTGGGAATATAACATTATTTCTTGATTTGGAATTGTTCAAATGTTCTTGGATGGATTTAAAAGGAACTGATATCTATTCTTACCTAAATGCAATTTTTACGTTGAAATGTGTAATTAGTTTATACTTGGGTTAAGATGAATTTTTAATTGACATTAAAAAGGATTAGGAGGAATATGATCTCTTAACGGAAAGGTATCCGGGATTAGCTTGAAAGCTAAGGAATATCAAATAACTTAGGAGAAGCCAAACCTCGTATTTGGACTCCGTTAATAGCCTCGTATGTTAAATTCAGAAAGTAAGGATATGGGAAAAACATATCCATGGTTAACAGACCTTAACTATGTAAGGTTAAGGAGAATAAATGAATAAATTCATTGAGAATTAGAGCTTGTTTAAATGACGTCTAATGAGATGGAATTCTGAATTTGTTTACAGTTGTGGAAAACTTGGTTAAGTTTAATAGGTTAAACTTATTAAGTCTATCGGTAATGGGCTACTTAATCCAAGCATTAACAAAAGAACCAAGTATAGAAAATGCAACCCTTTGGTATGAAGGAGAAGATGCATAGTAAGCTAGAAGACGGATTTAGTATCACTTAGCTACATATATCTGTAACAAGAACGAGGATAAAGGATCAACATGGCTGATGAAAGTTGATCTTAAATATTAGGATCATAACCAAATCATCTGAGTTGGATGTGTACTCTCGATGAGAGGATTCCGTAGGACATTGACATACGCCAGCTACAGCACGGTGTCTTCATGAAGGCGGGGTCTTCATGACGACACAATGTTATAGCTGACATATTACAATGCCCTCCCAAATTAAACCATCAAGATTACATAAGCTGGATACTAAGTTCTTGACTGGGGATAGGAATGTGATCACGTATACGGAGTGACTCTGGAGGAATAAATATAACTAGACACACGGATTCATCTAGGGACATGTTGTTGCAAATCAACAGCACCCCTGGATGCAAATCAAGGTTCTGAATTGATGTTTTAGGCATCCAGTGTGATTGCACAACATGGAAACCTCTCTCCAAGTGTAGGACTTGTGAAAATGAGAGACCAATCTCCAGATTAGAGGTTGGTTCCTCAAACTCCTCTGATTTAGATATATATTTTACACAACTACAGAGGTTCAGATCCTAATCCTACTCTAAATTGCAAGGGGACAGGGATAGAAATGCAAAAATTGAAACTAACTAATGATGGTGATGCACCAAAGGAGTGGTGAAACATTTTTTTCCATGTAAATAGACACAAATTCATGAAATAAAACAAGGAAAAATATACACAAGCTGATAGATGTAATTAGGGGTCTTAAAATGAAGTAAAACAATACAAATAGAGGACTGAAAGGATTCACAGAGTTTACACTGTCATTTCCATGTAAAATCTCTTACATTCCACTCTCAAAGAGGTATAAACCTACTACAATAGTTGAAAAAGGTCTAATTATTGCAAAAATCACTTGCTGGAGGTGAAAAAAGAAGTTTTCTATTCCAAAAAGTGTTCAACCATGAAGAAATGAGCCAAATTTGGCTTTTACAGTACATGGGTCGAGCCCAGGAGAGAGAAAACATGAAAAATTCATGGGAGCCATCCCTCATTGAATGAAACTACATTAAAATAGCATGGAGGTCCTTACAAACCTATGCTCTGACATTTTTGACCATACTGGAGAAGAATGCGACCCATTTTGTATTAAATTTGGTTGTTGAAATGTCATTTCTGGCCATGGACATGTACCAGAAGTATTTTTGAATTTTATCTCTCCAAACTGAACCAAAATTCAAAATTGACCATGGAATCATGTAGAGAATTTCATAAGCTTTCCCTTGATATAAAGAACGTGCAAATCTAAGATCTAGATTGAAAGTTATGCTCGTTTGAAGATTTAGGGCAAAAACGGGCCAAAAACAGATCGATGGGAAATTTTTTCGAATTTTACCTTTTTTTGTCTTTGGAAATTTTTTTGAAAAAATCCCGTGCTCCGCTGGTCAGATGCCATGTATCAGCTTTTGATTCACCACTGGAATTCTCTCTCCTTCTTCCTCTGCGGGTTTTCCTTCTTTTTATACTTTGGGAAAATTTCCCGATTTTTCCCCGCTCCCCGCCACTTGTGGACACGTGGCATGATTTGGTTGGTCGACAGGGGCGTGGGCTCATCCTTTGCCTTTGAATTTTTGACCGAAAATTTTGGAAAATTTCCCTAATTCCTCCCCAAGCTCTGAACTCCCCTTCCCCTTAGGACACGTGTCCTGTGTCTATTGGCTCGGGCCCTCTGTTCCATTTTCCCCTTTGAAACTTTTACCGACCACTTAACAACTTTTTTCCTTTCTCCCCCCATGCCGCAAGCTCCCCGCCACTTGTGCCATCTGTCATGCCCCTATTGGCTATGGGCAAATCCTTCCAAAATTTTCCTTTGAAAACTCGGTAAAACCCTTAGCATTTTTCATTTTCTCCTCCATCGGTTCGGGCTCTATTGGACACGTGGCCCATTTTCATTGGGCGCAGGCTACGCGGGACAAATGTTGCCTTTGAAAATTTTACCAAAACTTAGCAAAAATTTCAATTTTAACCCCGACGCCCGTGACCCTCCTTGGCCACGTGGCGAGTTCCTTTTGCCCGCGGGCCAAAATTCAAAATTTTTCCTGCTCAAACACTTAGCCAATTTTTTCACTATGCCTCCCCTTGTGACACGTGTCACACTGTGATTAGTCCATGGGCCCCGCGGGAAAAAATTTCAATTTGAACCTTCGACCCAAACTTGGAAAATTTTCCAAGTTCACCTCCGACCTCTGAACTCCCTTGCCACGTGGCAGCTTCCTATTGGCTGTAGGCCTCCAAAGGGAAAATTTCCCACAAAAATTCCACCGAGCCATAACTTGAAAAATACGAGGAGTTAGGAGGAAAAATTTACCTTTCTGGAAAGCTGAGAGAGATCTCTATCCAATGGTGCCATCTCTAGAAATATTTGAGTGCCTGAAAATCAAAAAATGAAGACTGAGGCACAAGAGAGGTAGGAACACAAGGAGTTAGCCATAAAAATGAGCAGGGGCACATTTTGGATAACAATTTTGGTGACTCAGAGGGGTCATCTTCCTGCTAGATGAAAGTACCAGTTACCTAAAGTAGTCCATTGGGATGGAGTCATCAAATTTTCTGTTTGGAACCCCAACCTGACTTAGAATGTTGCAAGGAGGAAGATGGAATATCACCTGATGGAAGAAAGGACTGCAAAACATCTCCATGGACAGCAAGATGTGCCAAAGCACTTAGGGGAAACAAAACTAACCTTCAGCAAAACAATGTGCAAAGCACTTGGAGGAATGAAAATCTAATCTAATATTTACAAGGTGGAGAATTTCCCTCTAGAAGCAATGCTTGAGATAGATTCCATTGACTAGAATCTACAGTTCTTCACCATCCAATGAGGCCAATTGGAAAGCATTGTTGTTCTTGCACTTCGTGACCATGTATGGGCCACTCCAAATGGCATAAAATTTTGAATGCCTTCCCGGTTTTTCTCTATCCACATCCCATTTCAACACTAGATCTCTAACTTGAAAATATTTATCCTTGGCCTTCCTATCAAAGGTCTTCTTGATTAAAGCTTGATTCTTCTCCATTGCTTGGGATGCCTCATTTCTAATCTCTTGTAGCTCCATCAACTTTGCATATCTCACTTCCATGGGCCCAAACTCTAGCAACTCTAACTGCTTCATGAGTTTCAATGTTGGCAACTCAAGTGACATGGGAAAGATTTCCTCTCTTCCATAAACAAGCTTGAATAGAGAATTACCTATGGATATCTTGGGAGTTATCCTATCAGCCCATAAGGTTGATTTCAGTTTGGTATGCCAAGACCTCTGATTCTCATCAAGAGTCCTCCTAATGATCCTCAATAAGTTCTTGTTTGTAGACTCGGCCTGGCCATTACCTTAAGGGTAATAGTTTGATGAAGTGCTTAGGTAGATCTCGTTCTTGACAGCCCACTCAGTCACCTTGGATCCAATGAATGCCAATGCATTATCTGAGATTATTGTAGCAGGTATACCAAATCTGGTTGCTATCCCCTCATAAAATTCTAAGATACTGGACTCGTTTGCTTCTTTGAGTGCTACTGCTTCAGTCCACTTGGTGAAGTAGTTCGTGGCTGTCAAAATCTATTTGTACCCTTGACTTGAATTAGGATTAATGACTCCAATGAAGTCCAAACCCCATTGCATGAATGACTGGTCAACTGATATTGGATGCAATGGAAGGGCAGCAAGTCTCTCTTTTCCTGTGAAGAATGCACAATTATTACACCTCTTGATCCATGCATAACAATCACTGAAAAATTTAGGCCAATAATAACTAGCCTTCATGATTTTTAGAGTTTTCACTCTCAGTGCAAAATGACCACCAACTGATCCACCATGGAACTCTTCCAACAATCTATGAATTTGAGTTGTGCTAATGCATCTCAACAGCACTCCATTCACATCTTTCTTGAACAAAAATCTATCAACAATGGCATATGGGATAGCCTGCAATCTGAAGTGTCTTCTTTGGGTCTTGTTCATCTCCAGAGGGCATAGGCCTGTGCTTAGGAAGTGCATTATACCTTGGGTCCAGCAAGGGGTGGGGGCAGCATTGTTTTCTTCTTGAGTGCCACATGGCTCATGGCTGTCTTGAACTGTCAACACAACCTCTCCTTCATTACATGCTTCTTTTTACTTCCCTAAAACTAGCTTCTCACACAATCCATTTCCTCTTACCAGCTTGGTGATTTTGATCTCAATGTCATACTCCATGAAACGAGTGATCCAACCTGCCCTTTTCTCGTTCAAATCTTTGTTGAGGAGGAAGTCCTTAACCCCAGCATGTGAGACCAGTAACTGGACCTTGTTGTTTGAGACTAAATTCTTGAATTTCTTCAAGCTTCTGATTACTGCTAGCACATTCTTCTCAATAAAAGAATACCTCACCTCATAGCCATCTAGGCTCTGGCTAAAGAAAGCAATTGGCTTCTCATCGTTGTCCTTGTTCTGCTGTACCAAAATGGTAGAAATAGTATCATTACCTCCAAATGCATATAGGATGAAATCCTTGGAGAAATTTGGGTTGATGAGAGTTGGTGCTTGAGAGATAGCTTCTTTCATTGCTTCAAAACTCTCCTTGCCTTCTGCCATCCACTTCAAACCCATGCTCTTCTTTAACATTTTGGTGATGGGCTTGACAAGGGCTGCAAAATCTGGGACAAACCTTCGAACAAAGTTTATCCTCCCCAAGAAACTCTGAAGGGCTTTCTTGTGGCTTGGAAATGGTAGTGCTCTTATGGCTTCAACCCTCTCTAGATCAATTGCTAATCCTTCTTTGGAGACAATATGGCCAAGGAGCTTTCCTTCATGTGCAAGAAAGATACTGTTATCCAAAATGTGCCCTAGCTCATTTTTTGTGGCTAACTCCTTGTGTTCTTGCCTCTCTTGTGCCTCAGTCCACATTTTTTGATTTTAAGGCACTCAAGGCTTTTTGGAAATTCACCATCAGATAGAGCGCTCTCTCAGCTTTCTAGAAAGGTAAAGTTTGCCTCCTAACTCTTAATATTTTTCAAGTTATGGCTCGGCGGAGTTTTTGTGGAAAATTTTCCCATTTGAGGCCCGTAGCCAATAGGAAGCTGCCACGTGGCATCCGACCAGTGGAGCACAGGGAACTTTTGAAAAATTTTCCAAAGACAAAAAAGAGGTAAAATTTGAAAATTTTTCCCGCCGATCCGTTTTTGGGCCGTTTTTGCCCTAAATCTTCAAATGATCATATCTTTTGATCCAGATCTTGGATTTTCACGTTCTTTATATCATTGGAAAGATGTTAAAATTCTATATATGATTCCATGGTCAATTTCTAATTTTGGTTTAGTTTGGAGAGAAAAAATTTAAAAATGGTTCTGGTACGTGTCCATGGCCAAAAATGACATTTCAACAACCAAATTTAATACAGAAT
Organism: Taxus chinensis; assembly: GCA_019776745.2. Lineage (NCBI taxonomy): Eukaryota > Viridiplantae > Streptophyta > Pinopsida > Cupressales > Taxaceae > Taxus > Taxus chinensis. The sequence goes on from CM034148.1 coordinate 465,402,828, forward strand.
GGGTCACATTCTTCTCAAATATGGTCAAAAATGATAGGGTATGGGTTTGTAAGGTCCTCCATGCTTTTTTAATGCATTTTCCATCAATGAGGAATGGGCTCCCATGTTTTTTACATTTTCTCTCTCCTGGGCTCGACCCATGCACTTTAAAAGTAAGATTTGGCTCATTTCTTCATGGTTGAACACTTTTTGGCATTGCAAACTTCTTCTTTCACCTCCAGCAAGTGATAGTTGTAAGAATCAAACATTTTTTCACATTTTGTAAGAGGTTTATAACTCTTTTATGGTGGAATGCAAGAGATTTTTACATGGAATTGACAGTGTAAACTCTGTGAATGCTTTTAGTCCTTTGTTTGTATTGTTTTACTTCATTTTAAGACCTCTAATTACATCTACCAGCTTGTGTATGTTTTCCCTTGTTGCATTTCATGAATTTGTGTCTATTTACATAGTAAAAAATGTTTCACCACTCCTTTTGGTGCATCACCATCTTTAGTTAGTTTCAATTTTTGCATTTCTATCCCTGTCCCCTTGCAATTTAAGATAAAATTAGGATCTGAACCTCTGTAGTTGTGCAAATAATAGATCTGATCAGAGGAGTTTGAGGAACCAACCTCTAATCTAGAGGTTCCTCTCTCATTTTACAAGTCCCACACTTGGAGAGAGGTTTCAATGTTGTGCAATCACATTGGATGCATGAAACATCAACTTAGAAACCTGATTTGCATCTAGGGGTGTTGCTGATTTGCAAAAATAGTTTTGGCACACCCGGTGGGACCTTAGAGGTCTCATTTTTACTACAACAAAGTTGATGTGCATCTGCTACAATTTTCTTTCTTGAAAACTGCTATAATTTACATATCTGGCGACTCCAAATGGGAAGAATCAACTGGTTTCAGCAGTGCAGGCCTGAAAACTCATGAGAAGAATCACTACAAGGTCAAGAGCTGGAGAAGAAGAGGTGTTGCTTGAATATCTGTAGTTATCTCCAAGAGTAAGACAAAGTGGAAGAAGGATTCAAAGGTCTCCATCTCCACTAAACAGAACTCTCTTAACTCCTCCACCTGGTAGGCCTTTCATTCAGTCAACAAGGGTTTTAAGACCAATTAGAATGGCACAAAACAACCACTATGTAAACTTCACAGGTAGCAGCCCACTTGCCCTTAATGCACAACATCCAATTCCTATTGCATCCTTGAAGATCATTCCATACTTCACTGGAGAAAATCAGACTACTCCAAGTGATCATGTTAAGGATATTGTTAACCTTTGTGCAATTCATGAAATCAATGAGATGCAAGTGGCTGTCAAGTTGCTGACATCTTCATTCAAGGGGAAAGCATTGCAATGGTTTAGAAGCCTTGGAGCTGGTTCTCTCACAAATTGGAATCAGCTGTGTATATCACTTCATGAACAATTTGGAGAGAAGGGAGACAACTTGTCTCTTTTGGAGCAGCTGACAACCATCAAGAGAGCTCCCAATGAACAGCTAACCGATTTCAACTTCAGATTTCAAAAGACTTGGAAGAGAATTCCAGTGGCAGTTAGGCCAACAATAGAAGATGTTTTTCTCTATTATCTCAGAGCTCTAAATTCTGATATTCTATGTTGATTCGGTCCATGGGAGGCATAACTATCCCTATGGCTTATAACATTGCCATTAGGGCTGAAAATTGTTTGATCCAAGCTGGCAAATTAGCCCCTAGACGTCCCATGCCATTTTTTCCAAGTTTAAAGAGTCCAAATACCAATCAAGCACCTAATTTGGCTCCTTCTCCCACTCCTAGAAATCAAAGTTGAAATGAAGCTTCTACTTCATCTCCAAGTTCCCCAAATGAGCTTCAAGAAGTCATGAAGCAATTGCAAAACCTAGGCAATGAGCTGGTTACTCTCAAAAGGCAACAAGCCCAAGGTTTTAGACCTTCTTACCAGCCCCAAGCTCAGCCTAACAGGCAGCCATACCAACCACAAAGACCTCCTAATCCAGCTGTAAATGTAAATCAAACAAGACCGCCTAATCCTGCCAATAGACCATTTCAGCCCTATAATCCTAATGCCATATCTGCCTCTAAGGCATTGGTGCCAACACAAAACAACGTTCTCAAGAGTATGATTGGTGTTTTCCATGTAATGAACCTCATAACCAATCTATGTGCTTCAATGGTGCTTTGAATCAAGCATTAATGGTGACAACTACTGGTGTGGAGGGTGAAGGCGGTCAAGGAAACAACCAACAACAAGAAACATTCCAACAGAAATAAGCCCCAAATGACACCACATTGGTAAACTGGCAAGCATAAGATTTTTGTGGCATGAATCAAGTAGTTTCTCAAGGTGTTGCAGCCAACACAAGGTCAAAAAGAAGGAATTTGGGTGAAGAACAGCGATTAGCTCCAACCAATCCACAACCTTTCATGGCTCCACAAATGGTTGGAAAGAAAAATCCAATTTCAAATGCACAAGGGCAGCCAAGAACAACTCCTAGACCAACTCAAATACCAGTTATTGCTGCCCACGTGCAAGGAGTGAATGTACAAGCAAACGGACAACAAAGAGATCCTTCATCACCATTCATGATCATTGATCAGATGAAGAAGACAAATGTTAATATATCAATTTGGGAATCCCTATCTATCGCAGGCCAAAGAGACTTGTTACAAGCTGCCATGACGGACTGGCCAACTTCGAATCAGCAAGTTCAGATGCAAGAGAAAGTGCTCACAAATGCTACCCAGCCTGAGGGAAATTATGGAGGACAGCAAGGTAAAATGTTGAAGCCCCCTCATTTCTATGTTTCATTAATCATTGGAAATCAGTTAGTGCACAATTGCATGATAGATTCCAGGGCAAGTAGCTCAGTGATGCCTAAAAAAATAGCTGATCAGCTAGGACTCCAGTATGAAACCATATCCAAAGGGGTAGTGTAGCTAGATGGGACAACAGTAAAAATAGTTGGGGTGATTAGAAACTTGAGTCTTACCTTTCATGCATGTCCAAATGTTGTTGTTTTACAAGATGTATCAGTCATAGACCTTCCACCACTCTTTGCCCTATGCTTGTCAAGGGACTTCACAGCCAAGATTGGGGGATATTTGTCTGCTGATTGGTCACACATGCTGTTCATAACGAGGTCTGGAACTAAGGCTACAATCAGGTCTGAACCTATTACAAACTTCCACATTGACCCTTACACTCCAAGTCAGATCAACTCCAATTGTTCAACATTTGATCAAGAAGACCACCCAAGCACTGATGAAGCTGACACCAAGGTTGGAAGCATCCCAGATCTAACTCTTGATGAATGGGAAAACAAGGTACATGCTTTTGATCCTTATCAAGAAGTGGAAGAATTTGAGCTAGGGGTCTATTACATACACGAAGAAAATCAGCCTATTCCTAGCATCACCAAGCCAAACCATGAAGATGACAATGAGGTATGGCAGCTGTTTTTTGATGGATCAAGGAGTAGATAAGGTGCAAGAGGTGGAGCCATGCTTGTTTCACCTCAAGGAGTAAAGTACTATTCAGCTTTTAGATTTCAGTTTGCATGCTCTAATAACACTGCTGAATATGAAGCCTTGGTGCAAGGGATGCATTGGGAAATCAAGAAGAAAATAAAGAACTTGCAATTCTTTGGTGATAATGAATTGATTGTAAATCAGGTCAAGGGACAACATGCTGCCAAGAATGATCTACTCAGGTGCTACAAGAACAGGGTGTGGGACCTCATGGAAGATTTTGAGGGTTTTGGCATCAAATCCATTCCTAGGAAAGAGAAACAAGCTGCTAACAGGCTTGTAGCAGTAGGGGCAACCTTTGACATTGTGGAAAGCATTCAAAAAGACAAGGTACAAACAAACATCCACATGATTGTGAGGCCTTCAGTGCCAGATAACAATGTCAGTTGGCAAGTGTTTGAGAATGACCAGCAAATCATCCATTTCTTGCAAGAAGAAGCTGAGTTCTCAGCTAAGAATCAAGAAAAGTTAGAACAGTAGTATGGTCACTAGGTGGTACATCTAAGAACTAACAAGCTACCCAAGGGACTTATCACTTTGGAGTCCATTTTTAATCCCAATGATCAGTTTAGAAAGGAGAAAGCAAACATTCAGGTCAAGAGAGAGGATTCAGTATCCATCTTGGTAGAAGAGAACAAACCATTGCAAATTGGAAATATGACAACTGAACAAGAATTGTATGAATTCATACAGCTATGTCAAGAATTCCCAGATGTGTTTGCTTGGAGCTACGAAGATTTGAAAGGTTTCAATCCCAACTTAGCTCAGCATACCATTGAATTGGATCCAAATACTAAGCCTGTCAGGCAGAAACAAAGACTAGTCAATCCACACATGGAGCCTCTCATGAGGAAATAATTGGACAAGCTAATTGAGTCAAGAATCATATTCCCAATCAAGCATTCTAGTTGGGTTACCAACTTGGTTCTAGTCAGAAAGAAGAGTGGGGAGATCAGAATGTGTGTTGATTTCAGAGACTTAAATAGAGCATCTCCCAAGGACCATTACCCACTCCCTTCCATGGAGTAAATCTTGCAAGTTGTGGCTGGCTCCGAGAGGTTTTCACTACTTGATGGCTACTCAGGCTACAATCAGATTATGGTGAAGGAGGAAGACCAGTTCAAAACAACATTCACAACCAAATGGGGAACTTTTATATACAGGAAAATGCCATTTGGGCTATCCAACGCTAGTGCTACCTTCCAAAGGGCAATGGACATGGCGTTAAAAGGTTTGATTAACAACATGGTACTAATTTACCTTGATGATATCACTATTTTTTCCAAAAATGCAGCAGACCACCTCTCTCATTTGAGACAAGTTTTCACGAGGTGCAGGAGATTTGGAGTGTCTTTGAATCCTAGAAAGTGTATCTTTATTGCACATGAAGGAAAGCTCCTTGGCCATATTGTCTCCAAAGAAGGATTAGCAATTGATCCAAAGAGGGTTGAAGCCATAAGAGCACTACCATTTCCAAGCCACAAGAAATCCCTTCAGAGTTTCTTGGGGAGGATAAACTTTGTTCGGAGGTTTGTCCCAGATTTTACAACCCTTGTCAAGCCCATCACCAAAATTTTAAAGAAGAGCATGGATTTCAAGTGGACACCAGAAGGCAAGGAGAGTTTTGAAGCAATCAAAGAATCCATTTCTCAAGCACCAACTCTCATCAACCTAGACTTCTCCAAGGATTTCATCCTCTATGCATTTGGAGGTAATGACACTATTTCTGCCATTTTGGTACAGTAGAACAAGGATAATGATGAGCAGCCAATTACCTTCTTCAGCCAGAGCCTAGATGACTATGAGGTGAAGTACTCTTTTATTGAGAAGCTTGTGCTGGAAGTAATCAAAAGCTTGAAGAAACTCAAGCATTTAGTCTCGAACAACAAGGTCCAGTTGCTGGTCTCACATGCTGGGGTTAAGGACTTCCTCCTCAACAAAGATTTGAATGAGAAAAGGGCAGGTTGGATCACCCATGTCATGGATTATGACATTGATATCAAGATCACCAAGCTGGTAAGAGCGAAAGGATTGTGTGAGCAGCTAGTTTTGGGGAAGCAAAAAGAAGTATGCAATGAAGAAGAGGTTGTTTTGACAGTCCAGGACAGCCATGAGCCAAGTGGCAATCAAGAAGAAGACAATACTGCACCCACTCCTTGTTGGACCCAAGGTATTATACACTTCCTAAGCACAGGCCTATGCCCCCCGGAGATGAACAAGACCCAAAGAAGACACTTCAGATTGCAGGCTGTCCCATATGCCATTGTTGATGGAGTTTTGTTCAAGAAAGATGTGAATGGAGTGCTGCTGAGATGCATTAGCAAAAATTGTATTCATAGGGTGTTGGAAGAGTTCCATGGTGGACCAGCTGGTGGTCATTTTGCACCAAGAGTGATAGCTCTAAAAATCATGAAGGCTAGTTATTATTGGCCTAAAAATTTTAGTGATTACTATGCATGGATTAAGAGGTGTAAGAATTGTGCATTCTTCACAGGAAAAGAGAGACTTACCGCCCTTCCATTGCATCCAATCTCAGTTGACCAGCCATTCATGCAATGGGGTTTAGACTTCATTGGAGTCATTAATCCCAATTCAAGTCAAGGGCACAAATGGATTTTGACAGCCATGGACTACTTCACCAAATGGACTGAAGCAATAGAACTCAAAGAAGTAAATGAGTCCAACATCTTAGACTTTTATGAGGGGATAGCGACTAGATTTGGTATACCTACTACAATAATCTCAGATAATGCATTGGCATTCATTGGATCCAAGGTGACTGAGTGGGCTATCAAGAACAGGATCTACCTAAGCACTTCATCAAACTATTACCCTCAAGGTAATGGCCAGGCCGAATCTACAAACAAGAACTTGTTGAGGATCATTAGGAGGACTCTTGATTAGAATCAGAGGTCTTGGCATACCAAACTAAAATCAGCCTTATGGGCTGATAGGATAACTCCCAAGAGATCCACAGGTAACTCTCCATTCAAACTTGTCTATGGAAGAGAGGAAATCTTTCCCATGTCACTTGAGTTGCCAACATTGGAACTCATGAAGCAATTAGAGTTGCTAGAGTTTGAGCCCATGGAGGTGAGATATGCAGAGTTGATGGAGCTGTAGGAGGTTAGAAATCAGGCATCCCAAGCAATGGAAAAGGATCAAGCTTTGATCAAAAATACCTTTGATAGGAAGGCCAAGGATAGATCTTTTTAGGTTGGAGATCTAGTGTTGAAATGGGATGTGGATAGAGCAAAACCGGGAAGGCATTCAAAATTTGATGCCATTTGGAGTGGCCCATACATGGTCACGAAGTGCAAGAACAACAATGCTTTCCAATTGGCCTCATTGGATGGTGAAGAACTGCAAATTCCAGTCAATGGAATCTATCTCAAGCATTGCTTCGAGGGAAATTTACCACCTTGTAAATATTAGATTAAATTTTCATTCCTCCAAGTGCTTTGCACATTGTTTTGCTGGTTAGTTTTGTTTTCCCTAAGTGCTTTGGCACAGCTTGCTGTCCCTGGAGATGTTTTGTAGTCCCTACTTCCATCATGTGATATTCCATCTTCCTCCTTGTACATTCGAAGTCAGTTGGGGTTTTAAACAGAATATTTGATGGCTCCATGCCCAATGGACTGCTTCAGGCTACTGGTACTTTCATCTAGCAGGTAGATGACCCCTCTGAGTCGCCAAAATTGTTATCCAAAATGTGCCCCAGCTCATTTTTTGTGGCTAACTCCTTGTGTTCTTGCCTCTCTTGTGCCTCAGTCCACATTTTTTGATTTTAAGGCACTCAAGGATTTCTGGAAATGGCACCATCAGATAGAGCTCTCTCTCAACTTTCCAGAAAGGTAAAGTTTTTGTCCTAACTCCTTATATTTTTCAAGTTATGGCTCGGCGGAGTTTTTGTGGAAAATTTTCCCATTTGAGGCCCACAACGAATAGGAAGCTACCACGTGGCATCCGACCAGTAGAGCGTGGGGAATTTTTGAAAAAAATTCCAAAGACAAAAAAGAGGTAAAATTTGAAATTTTTTCCCGCCGATCCGTTTTTGGGTCGTTCTTGCCCTAAATCTTCAAACAATCATATCTTTTGATCCAGAGCTCAGATTTTCACGTTCTTTATATCATTGGAAATATATTAAAAATTTCTACATGATTCCATGGTCAATTTCTAATTTTGGTTCAGATTGGAGAGAGAAAATTTAAAAACAGTTCTGGTACGTGTCCATGGCCAGAAATGACATTTCAACAACCAAATTTAATACAGAATGGGTCGCATTCTTCTCCAATATGGTCAAAAATGATAGGGTATGGGTTTGTAAGGTCCTCCATGCTGTTTTAATGCATTTTCCATCAATGACAAATGGGCTTCCACGTTTTTTATGTTTTCTCTCTCCTGGGCTCGACCCATGCACTTTAAAAGCCAGATTTGGCTCATTTCTTCATGGTTGAACACTTTTTGGCATTGCAAACTTATTCTTTCACCTCGAGCAAGTGATAGTTGTAAGAATCAGACCTTTTTCACATTTTGTAACAGGTTTATACCTCTTTGATGGTGGAATGCAAGAGATTTTTACATGGAATTGATAGTGCAAACTCTGTGAATGCTTTCAGTCCTTTGTTTGTATTGTTTTACTTCATTTTAAGACCTCTAATTACATCTATCATCTTGTGTATGTTTTCCCTTGTTGCATTTCATGAATTTGTGTCTATTTACATGGAAAAAAATGTTTCACCACTCCTTTTGGTGCATCACCATCTTTAGTTAGTTTCAATTTTTACATTTTTATCCCTTTCCCCTTGCAATTTAAGATAAAATTAGGATCTGAACCTCTGCAGTTGTGCAAAGAATAGATCTGATCACAGGAGTTTGAGGAACCAGCCTTTAATCTGGAGATTCCTCTCTCATTTTACAAGTCCCACACTTAGAGAGAGGTTTCAATGTTGTATAATCACATTGGATGCCTGAAACATCAACTTAGAAACCTGATTTGCATCAAGGGGTGCTGCTGATTTGCAACAACAGATACACTTCTTAGGATTCAAAGACACTCCAAATCTCCTACACCTCATGAATACTTGTCTCAAATGAGAGAGGTGGTCTGCTACATTCTTGGAAAAAATAGTGATATCATCAAGGTAAATCAACACCACGTTGCTAATCAAACCTTTGAATGCCATGTCCATTGCTCTTTGGAAAGTAGCACCAGCGTTAGACAGCCCAAATGGCATTTTCTTGTATGTATGAGTTCCCCATTTGGTTGTGAAGGCTATCTTGAACTGGTCTTCTTCCTTCACCATAATATGATTGTAGCCTGAGTAGCCATTAAGTAGTGAAAACCTCTCGGAGCTAGCCACAACTTACAAGATTTGCTCCATGGAAGGGAGTGGGTAATGGTCCTTGAGAGATGCTCTATTCAAGTCTCTGAAGTCAACACACAATCTGATCTCTCCACTCTTCTTTCTGACTGGAACTAAGTTGGCAACCCAACTAGAATGCTTGATTGGGAATATGATCCTTGACTCAATCATCTTGTGCAATTCTTTCCTAATGAGAGGCTCCATATGTGTATTGACTCATCTTTGTTTCTGCCTGACAGGCTTAGTATTTGGATCCAATTCAATGGTATGCTGAGCTATGTTGGGATGAAAACCTTTCAAGTCTTCATAGCTCTAAGCAAACACATCAGGGAACTTTTGACATAGCTGTATGAACTCATACCTTTCTTGTTCAGTTGTCATCTTTCCAATTTGCAATGGTTTGTTCTCTTCCACCAAGATGGATACTGAATCTTCTCTCTTGACCTGAATGTTTGCTTTCTCTTTCCTAAACTGATCATTGGGATTGAAAATGGACTCCAAAGTGATAAGTCCCTTGGGAAGCTTGTTAGTTCTCAGCTGTACCACTTGGTCACCATACTGTTGTTCCAGTTTTTCTTGATTCTTAGCTGAGAAATCAACTTCTTCTTGCAAGAAATGGATGATTTGCTGGTCATTCTCAAATACTTGCCAACTGACATTGTTATCCGGCACTGAAGGCCTCACAATCACATGGATGATTGGTTGTACCTTGTCTTTTTGAATGCTTTCCACAATGTCAAAGGCTGCCCCTACTATTGCAAGCCTGTCAGCAGCTTGATTCTCTTTCCTAGGAATGGATTTGATGTGAAAACCCTCAAAATCTTCCATGAGGTCCCATACCCTATTCTTGTAGCACTTGAGTAGATCATTCTTGGCAACATGCTGTCCCTTGACCTGATTTACAATCAATTCACTGTCACCAAAGACTTACAAGTTCTTTATTTTCTTCTTGATTGCCCAATGCATCCCTTGCACCAAGGTTTCATATTCAACAGTGTTGTTGGAGCATGCAAACTGAAATCTAAAAGCTGAATACTACTTTACTCCTTGAGGTGAAACAAACATAGCTCCACCTCCTACACCTTGTCTACTCCTTGATCTATCAAAAAACAGCTGCCACCTCATTGTCATCCTTGTGGTTTGGCTTGGTAATGCTAGGAATAGGCTGATTTTCTTCATGTATACAATAGACCCCTAGCTTAGATTCTTCTACTTCTTGATAAGGATCAAAAGCATGTACCATGTTTGCCCATTCATCAAGAGTTAGATCCAGGATGCTTCCAACCTAAGTGTCAGCTTCATCGGTGCTTGGGTGGTCTTCTTGATCAAATGCTGAACAATTGGCGTTGATCTGACTTGGAGTGTAAGGCTCAATGTGGAAATTTGCAATAGGTTCAGACCTGATTGTAGCCTTAGTTCCATACCTTGTTCTGAACAGCATGTGTGACCAATCAGCAGAAAAATATCCCCCAATCTTGGCTGTGAAGTCCCTTGACAAACATAGGGCAAAGAGTGGTGGAAGGTCTATGACTGATACATCTTGTAAAATAACAACATTTAGACATGCGTGCAAGGTAAGACTCAAGTTTCTAATCACCCCATCTATTGTTACTATTGTCCCATCCAGCTACACTACCGCTTTGGATATGGTTTCATACTGGAGCTCTAGCTGATCAACTATTTGTTTAGGCATCACTGACCTACTTGCCCCAGAATCTATCATGTAATTGTGCACTGACTAATTTCCAATGATTAATGAAACATAGAAAGGAGGGGGCTTCAACATTTTACCTTGTTGTCCTCCATGATTTCCCTCAGGCTGGGCAGCATTTGTGAGCACTTTCTCTTGCATCTGAACTTGCTGATTCGAAGTTGACCAGTCCTTCATGGCAGCTTGTAACAGGTCTCTTTGGCCTGGGTTAGATAGGGATTCCCACATTGATATATTAACATTTGTCTTCTTGATCTGATCAATGATACTGAATGGTGATGAAGGATCTCTTTGCTATCCCTTTGCTTGTACATTCACTCCTTGCACGTGGGTAGAAATAACTGGTATTTGAGTTGGTCTAGGAGCTATTTTTGGCTGCCCTTGTGCATTTTTAATTGGATTTTACTTGCCAACCATTTTTGGAGCCATGGAAGGTTGTGGATTAGTTGGAGCTAATGGCTGTTCTTCACCCAAATTCCTTCTTTTTAACCTTGTGTTGGCTGCACCACCTTGAGAAAACTGCTTGATTCATGCCACAGAAATCTTCTGCTTACCAGTTTACCAATGTGGTGTCATTTGGGGCTGATTGTTGTTGGAATGTTTCTTGTTGTTGGTTATTTCCTTAACTGCCTTCACCCTCCACACCAGTAGTTGTCACCATTAATCTTGATTCAAAGCACCATTGAAGCACATAGATTGGTTATGAGGTTCATTACATGGAAAACACCAATCATACTCTTGAGCAACATTGTTTTGTGTTGGCACCAATGCCTTAGAGGCAGATATGGAATTAGGATTATAGGGCTGAAATGGTCTATTGGCAGGAGGCCTTATTTGATTTATATTTGCAGCTGGATTAGCAAGTCCTTGTGGTTGGTATGGCTTCCTGTTTGGCTGAGCTTGGGGCTGGTAAGAAGGTCTAAAACTTTGGGCTTGTTGCCTCTTGAGAGTGACTAGCTCATTGCCTAGGTTTTGCAATTCTTCATGACTTCTTGAAGCTCATTTGGGGCACTTGGAGATGAAGTAGAAGCTTCATTTGAACTTTGATTTCTAGGAGTGGGAGAAGGAGCCAAATTATGTGCTTGATTGGTGTTTGGACTCTCTAAACTTGGAAACAATGGCATGGGAGGTCTAGGGGCTAGTTTGCCAGCTTGGATCAAACAATTTTCAGCCCTAATGGTAATGTTATAAGCCATAGAGATAGTTATGCCTCCCATGGACTGAATCAACATAGAAATATTAGAATTTAGAGCTTTGAGATAGTAAAGAAAACCACCTTCTGTTGTTGGCCTGACTGCCACTGGAATTCTCTCCCAAGTCCTTTGAAATCTGAAATTAAAATTAGTCAGCTGCTCATTGGGAGCTCTTTTGATAGTTGTCAGCTGCTCCAAAAGGGACAAGTTGTCTCCCTTTTCCCCTAACTACTCATGGAGGGCTATACATAGCTGATTCTAATTTTGAATAGAACCTGAGGAAAGACTTCTAAACCATTACAATGCTTTCCCCTTGAATGAAGATGTCAGCAATTTGACAACCACTTGCAGCTCATTAATTTCATGAATTGCATAAAGGTTAGCAATGTCTTTAACATGATCACCTGGAGTAGTCTGATTCTCTCCAGTGAAGTATGTAATGTTCTTCAAGGCTGCAATTGGAATTGGATGTTGTGCATTGAGGGCAAGTGGGCTGCTGCCTGTGAAATTGACATACGGATTCGGTGGTTGCGCCATTCTAATTGGTCTTAGAATCCTTGTTGATTGAATGAAAGGCCTACCAGGTGGAGGAGTTGAGAGAGTGGTCTGGAGATAACTGTAGATATTCAAACAACACCTCTTCTTCTCTAGTTCTTGACCTTGTAGTGATTCTTTTCATGAGTTTTTAGGCCTGCACTACTGAAACCAGTTGATTCTTCTCCTTGGAGTCGCCAGATGTGTAATTTATAGCCCTTTTGAAGCAAGAAAATTGTAGTAGATGCACATCAACTTTGCTGTAATAAAAATGAGACCTCTAAGGTCCCACCCGGCATGCCAAAACTATTGTTACACATCAGCAGCACCCCTGTATGCAAATAAAGGTTTTGAATTGATGTTTTAGGCATCCAGTGTGATTGCACAACATGGAAACCTCTCTCCAAGTGTGGGACTTGTGAGAATGAGAGAGGAATCTCTAGATTAGAGGCTTGTTCCTCAAACTCCTTTGATTTAGATCTATATTTTACACAACTACAGAGGTTCAGATCCTAATCCTACTCTAAATTGCAAGGGGACAGGGATAGAAATGCAAAAATTGAAACTAACTAATGGTGGTGATGCACCAAAGGAGTGGTGAAACATTTTTTGCCATGTAAATGGACACAAATTCATGAAATGCAACAAGGGAAAACATACACAAGCTGATAGATGTAATTAGGGGTCTTAAAATGAAGTAAAACAATACAAACAGAGGACTGAAAGCATTCACAGAGTTTACACTGTCATTTCCAAGTAAAATCTCTTGCATTCCACCCTCAAAGAGGTATAAACCTACTACAATAATTGAAAAAGGTCTGATTCTTGCAACAATCACTTGTTGGAGGTGAAAGAAGAAGTTTTCTATGCCAAAAAGTGTTCAACCATGAAGAAATGAGCCAAATCTGACTTTTACAGTACATGGGTCGAGCCCAGGAGAGAGAAAACGTGAAAAATGCATGGGAGCCATCCCTCATTAAATGAAACTACATTAAAACAACATGGAGGTCCTTAAAAACCCATTCTCTAACATTTTTGACCATACTAGAGAAGAATGCGACCCATTTTGTATTAAATTTGGTTGTTGAAATGTCATTTCTGGCCATGGACACGTACCAGAATCATTTTTGAATTTTCTCTCTCCAAACTAAACCAAAATTCAAAATTGACCATGGAATCATGTAGATAATTTCATAAGATTTCTGTTGATATAAAGAACGTGCAAATCTGAGCTCCGGATCGAAATTTATGCTCGTTTGAAGATTTAGGGCAAAAACGGGCCAAAAATGGATCGGCGGGAAAAAATTTCGAATTTTACCTTTTTTTTTGTCTTTGGAAAAATTTTCAAAAAAATCCCACCGCTCCGCTGGTCAGATGCCATGTGTCAACTTCTAATTTTCCACTGTAATTCTCTCTCCTTCTTCCTCCGAGGGTTTTCCTTTAAAAATTTTATACTTTGGGAAAATTTCCAGACTTTCCCCCGTGCCCTGCCACTTGTGGACACGTGGCATGATTTGGTTGGTCGACAGGGGCGCGGGCTCATCCTTTGCCTTTGAATTTTTTACCAAAACTTTTGCCAAATTTCCCTAAGTCCTCCCCAAGCTCCGAACTCCTTTTCCCCTTAGGACACGTGTCTTGTGTCTATTGGCTCGGGCCCTCTGTTCCATTTTCCCCTTTAAAACTTTTACCGACCACTTAGCAACTTTTTTCCTTTCTCCCCCCATGCCGCGAGCTCCCCGCCACTTGTGCCACCTGTCATGCCCCTATTGGCTGCGGGTAAATCCTTCCAAAATTTTCCTTTGAAAACTCGGCAAAACCCTTAGCATTTTTCATTTTCTCCTCCGCCGGTTCGGGCTCCATTGGACACGTGGCCCATTTTCATTGGGCGTAGGCTACGCGGGACAAATGTTGCATTTGAAACTTTTACCAAAACTTAGCAAAAAATTCAATTTTAACCCCGATGCCCGCGACCCTCCTTGGCCACGTGGCGAGTTCCTATTGGCCACGGGCCAAATTTCAAAATTTTTCCTGCTCAAACACTTAGCCAATTTTTTCACTATGCCTCCCCCTTGTGACATGTGTCACACTGTGATTGGTTCGCGGGCCCCATGGGTAAAATTTTCCATTTGAACCTTCGACCCAAACTTGGAAAATTTTCCAAGTTCACCTCCAACCTCCGAACTCCCTTGCCATGTGGCAGCTTCCTATTGGCTGCGGGCCTCCAAACAGAAAATTTCCCACAAAAACTCCACCGAGCCATAACTTGAAAAATATGAGTTAGGAGGCAAACTTTACCTTTCTAGAAAGCTGAGAGAGAGCTCTATATGATGGTGCCATATCTAGGAAGATTTGAGTGCTTAAAAATAAAAAATGAAGACTGAGGCACAAGAGAGGTAGGAACACAAGGAGTTAGCCACAAAAATGAGCAGGGGCACATTTTGGATAACAGGACGACACCGTATGTCTACGTATCTTTAGTTACCATGAGTAACTTTCTATACTCGTTTATATTGCTAGTTGGAGTTAGAGTTTGACCCTAAATTGGAAGGACTGGTAGGGACCAGGAAAGACCATTCTAGATAACAGACGAATTGAGGTGAAGGACATATTCCATTGGTGTGTATCACATCTAGGAATATGATCATGCAAAGCATGTGAAAATATTTGGCCAAAGTATCACAAGTGCTGGTTACATTGTCCTAATCACCTAATTTAAGATGCAGGATGTCAGATGAATATCAGTAATAGATATTCAGATAGGCTTCTTAAATGGATCACTTCGATAACCGGAAATGGTAAGAGAACCTTGTATATACATTATACTATGCATGAATGAACATGAAGGATCGGTAGGTTGCTGAGTCATGAAATGAGAGATCGTTGAAACTCTGAGCCATGAAAATGGGAGATCGGTAGTTCTTCGAGTCATTTACAAAAGCATATGGAAACTGTTATATGATTGAATGGCACTGAATGTGTGTTCCATATTACAAATATGTGAACATAGAACATTAGTTTTAAATGGAAATTGTGTGATCCAAACTGCATTGTTTAGGCAGAGAACAATTATTAAAACTTGAACGTGTGTTTGAATTATATAATTCATAACAGGGAACGTTGTTTTAAAAAAAAAATTCCCTTGTTCTGGTATCTTAAAATGGGGATGTTACATCTTGGTATCAAAGCTGAAGGTTACAGCTCTTGGACCTAATGAGTCCACAATATTAATAAGGTTTACATTTTCTTATTGAACAGAAAATGGTCAGAACAAGAGGGAATGCTGCGAACAACCCGTTACTGGGTGGAGAAGCAGCTACTACTCAAAAGCTTGATGAAATCCTTGCTGCCCTACTAGATACGAGAGATCGTTTGACTATTCTGGAACAACAGTCAATGGGCAATGAAGAGGAGGAAGAAGAAGCTGATATAAATGATCAGCCACCTCCTGTGGACAACACCAATGGAGGGAATCCGGGTGTTAATAATAATAATGTAAATGCTCCTAATCATCCTGAAAATAAAAGGGAAAGATTAGTAGCTGAACTTACAAATGAGATAAAGAGAATAAGTCCTCCAAAGTTTGATGGAACAACCATTAGGGACGGAGCTGAGAATTGGCTTAGTGAAATGGAGAAATACTTTGTAATAAGAAACTTCTCCGAAGAGACCAAAGCGATATGGGGAGCATATCAGCTTTCTCATGAAGCATCATCATGGTGGGACAACCATAAGGTTGAGTTGAATATTTTCGAATCAGACATAAATTGGGATCAATTTAAGGGTTACTTTAGGCAACGATGGCTGCCTCAACTCTATTTTGATAGGAAATGACTAAATTTCAGAAACTGGTCACAAGGAGGCTGACGGTGACAGAATACTGGGAAGGGTTTACTAAACTCCTTAAGTATGTGCCACAATACCAAGCTGACAAGAAGTTCAGAATACGGAAATTCATAATGGGACTGAATCCCATCATTGGTGGTGAAGTGGATGTCCATGGCCCAACCACCATGGAAGGATTTGTTGAAAAGGCAATTAGATAGGAACAGAAATTGAGAGTAATTTCTTCTCATAGGGAAGAGATAAGGAAGAAGATTCCCAATTCTTCTTCATCTCTCGCACCTAAAAGTAGACCTTAGAAAAGGTTTAGTTTGAAAAAAAAAATTGTTATGGATAACAACAAGAAATCTGTAATGAACAAACATGTAAATAGTGTGCGAAACAGCTTCGCAAAAGTTAGTGGCAATGGACAAAAGTCCTATGGGAGCCAGAATGATAACTTCAAAGCTAGTAACAGATTTGAGCCTAGGAAAGGGCCAGTTGGAGGATGCTTCAACTGTGGAAAGGACCACTACGTGAATAATTGTCCTCTGAAGAAGGATGATCGCAATCAGCAGTATAGGATACATGCTACAGTGGCTAACAGACAAGTTGAAAAGTAAGTTGCGCCTATAGAAGTTCCGGGTAAGTTATTCGGTACACTTGTAGTCATACTTTTTGATACTAGAGCTACTGGCATGCTTTATTTCTGCTAAATTACACTGAAATTAAAAATAAAGTCTGAAAGATAGGATAAGACATGGACAGTGCATTATGGGAATAATGTTGTCCATACAGTTGAAATGTGCTTTTGGGGGCAATTCTGATTTGCCCAGTTTCTCCACCGAAGTTGACCTGTATGTCACTCCTTTTAGGATCATATGATATTATTATTGGAGTTAACTGGTTGGCAGGAACATAAGGCAAAGTCAACTGTTATGAAAAAACAACTTTGTGTTTTGATGACCTGCAGAAGCAGCAGTCATTCAAGGTGTAAAATGTAAGTTGCAATAGGAAACTGACAGCTATGCAACTAACAATGGCTTAAAAATAGAGGTTGCACCTTGTAGCAGTAAACGATAGAAAATACATATGAAGATAATGATTTCATGGAAAGATATCCATTGTTAAGGGGTTTCAGTGATGTGTTTCCAGAGGAACTGCCAAGTCTTCCACCCAAACGAGAGTTTGACTTTGCAATAGAAATCAGCCGGGGGAACTTAACCCATTTAAGGCACTTATAGAATGACCACCATTGAGTTGGTAGAGCTAAAGAAAGGCTCATTACAGGAACTTTTGACTAAGGGGCTGATAAGACCGAGCGTCTCACCATGGGGAGCACCGGTAATTTTTGTAAAGAAAAAGGATGGCACATTGAGGCTGTGCATTGACTATAGAATGCTGAACAAGGCAACTATTAAGAATCGATACCCACTTCCTAGGATTGATGATCTATTTGACCAGATGCGAGGAGCATCAGTCTATTCAAAAATAGATCTTCGATCTAGATATCATCAGCTGAGAATAAAGGAAGAGGATATTCATAAAACATCTTTTAGAACAAGGTATGGGCATTATGAGTTCACGGTGTTACCTTTTGGGTTGACTAATGCATCTGCCGCCTTCATGAATCTGATGAACAATATTTTTCAGGAATCCTTAGACAAGTTTGTGTTTGTATTCTTAGATGACATTCTTATATACTCTAAAAATGTCGAAGAGCACCAAAAACATTTAATGGTAGTGCTGGAAATTTTAAGAAAGAGGAAGTTGTAGGGTAAATTGTCTAAATGTTCCTTTTATGATGCAAAGGTGCATTATTTGGGACATGTTATAAGCAAGAATGGAATAGCTGTTGACCCTTCAAAGATCACATCTATAACTGAGTGGCCTGCGCCTAAGAACATGCACGAAGTGAGGAGTTTTCATGGGCTTGACTGGATACTATTGAAAGTTCGTTAAGGACTTTTCAAAAATTGCTACCCCAATCACTTTGCTACAAAAGAAGGATAAGAAATTTGTCTGGATGGACAAATGTGAAACTGCCTTTAAAAATTTAAAGGAACAGTTAACTACAGCACCTATTTTGACTGTACCTGATCCAAATGGAAATTTTATGGTTGTAACGGACGCCTTAGGAGAAGGCCTTGGAGGTATTTTGTTACAAAATAACCATGTCATAGCTTATGAAAGTAGAAAGCTTAAGTTACATGAATAGAATTATGCTCCACACGATCTAGAGCTCGCTGCCATTGTTCATGCACTTCAAATGTGAAGGCATTACCTTTTAGGCAAGCCTTTTGAGTTAAAAACAGACCATTTAGGGCTAAAGTACATTTTCACTCAGCCAAATCTAAATGCAAGACAAGCGAAGATGGTTAGAATTTCTGTCTCAGTATGATTTTGATATAAGCTACATCAAGGGCAAGGAAAATAGAGTAGCAGATGCTCTGAGTCGAAGGAAGCATATCTCTACTCTTATAACGTTAAGAACTTAGTTTAAGGATGAGGTGAAAGATGCAATGGAATCAAATCCTTATTTTCAGAAAGTCAAAACAACACTTGCTGCAGACCCGAAGGATGTCAGGTATAAAGGATTCCATTTTGATAATGAAGGAATTCTGAGGTTCAAAAATAAGGTATATATACCTTTGGCAAATGACTTAAGAGGGAAATTGTTGACTGAATTTCACAATTCATCTTTTTCTGGACACCCTAGCATTATGAAAATGCTTGCTAATCTTAAGCAGCAATACTTCTAGAAGGGAATGAAAAATGATGCGGTGGAATTTGTAACACACTTCTTGGAATGTCAACATGTTAAAGTAGAACATATGCATCCTGCTAGATTATTATATCCCCACAGTATTTCGCAGTATAAATGACAAGTGATAACAATGGATTTCATTCAAGGATTGCCTATGTCAAGAAATAAGCATGACATTATCCTGGTTGTCATCAAAAAATTAACCAAAGTGACACACTTCATTGCTGGTAATTTGAAGGACAATGCACCAGTGTTAGCAAGAAGATTTGTACATGAAATCTTCAGATTGCATGGAATACCGGAATTAATCATATCAAACAGAGATCTGAGGATGACATCAAGGTTTTGGCAAATGCTTAATGTGGCCTTGGGAACTAAATTAAACTTCAATTCTGCATATCATCTGGAGACAGATGGACAGACTGAGAGAGTTAATCAGGTTTTATAGGACATGTTAAGGATGTATTGCATGGACCAACAATATAAATGGGAGGAATACCTTGCGCTGGTAGAATTTTCTTACAATAATACATACCATGCCTCTCTATAAATGGCGCCCATTTGAAGCATTGTATGGAAGAAAATGTAAAACCCCCGTCAGCTAGGATAGTGTTGAGGACAGAGAGGTAATTGGGCCAGAAATCCTTATGGAAATGGAACAACAAATCAAAATGATTTGGGAACATCTAAAGGAGGCTGCCAATAGGCAAAAGAGTTATGCAGACTTAAAGCGGGTTGATAGGAATTATAAACTGGGAGAGAAGGTCTTTCTTCGGGTGAAGCCGAAAAAGAGCTCAATAACTTTTGGCAAGGCTGCCAAGTTGTCGCCACGATACGTGGGACCTTTTGAAATTGTTGAAATAATCAACCCTGTAGCTTATCGTCTAGCATTACCTCCTGCTTTATCTCAAATGCATGATGTTTTTCATATTTCTTTGCTTAAGAAATACGTAACAGATTTATCACATGTGCTGAATTGGAATTCCTTGCAGGTCCAAGACCCAGGAATAATCGTGGTTAAGCCCATTCGAGTGCTGGGAACTCGCCAGTTGTACTTAAGAAATCGCGAAGTGAATCAATGTAAGGTCCAGTGGGACCAGTTTAGCTAAAGAAAGTGTAACTTGGAAAAATCTCGAAGAAATGAGATCTGCTTTTCCATACTTGTTTGATCGAATTTGAAATTCGAAAAAATGATAATTCTACCAAATTTAGACAATTATTAGTCTATTTTACAGTTGTCTTAAAACACTGTTTTTAAAGAGTGAATCTGTTTTTGGTATGAACTTATGAATGGAAGGATAATAAATGAACTTTGTCCTGGAAACTCCTTGATTTGGTTAATTTGATCATCGTGTGACGATGATTCTTTAAGGAGGGAGGAATGTAACGCCTGTGATTTTTGTAAGTTATCATGGTGATTACTTTTCTTAATGTTGTAACTGCTGAAATGAAGACAAACATGTTAAGATATATTTTTGATCTTAAAGGAATGTGCGTGTGCTAATGTGTATTGTGTGTGTGCTGTAATGTGTGCGCATGTGACAACAGTGCATTATACCTATGTGTGTGTTGCTGAGTGTGACAATGAGTTTGTGTGTATGTGTGCATGAACTGTGTGTGCGCTGATTGACAGCACTGCTTGAATGAGTGTCCATTGATGCAAGTGTGTGCTGTGCGTCTGCATGTGATCGCTGTGTCGATTTACATATGTGTAAACCATGACTGAAGTGTTGATATAAATGTGCAGCACCTGATGTCAGTGTGTGAATAGCTGTGCACATGCAGATGCCAACGAAAATGGTGCGATTCTCGAACCATACACTGTTGTAACGTGTGCATGACGTGCCGTATGCATGTGCGATGCAAAGTGTGTGTGCATGCGTGTGTGCTCACGTGTGTGTGAACGTGGCATGAAACGTCCTGCATAGCGCTGCATGTGTGCATGTGCATGTGCGTGAAGCGACTGTGAGTGTGAAATGTGCATTAATTGCGTGCTGCGTGCATGTAGACCCTCATGTACCCCTATGTCCGTGTGTGTGTATCATGAACTACTATCCTGTGTGCATTTTGAACGTCTTGTGTGCGTGAACATAGACCTAAGTTGTGTGTGTGCATGTGCATGTACGTGTGTGTGTGTGTGTGTGTGTGTGTGTGCATCCTAAACGTAATGCGTGTGCTATGTGCATGTGACGCAGTGTGTGTATGGGTGTGTGATGTGAAAGCGATAAGTGCGTGTGCGTGTGTCGATGTGCCTGTGCGTGTACATGTGCTTGTGCCTGTGCATGTGCGTGTACATGTGCTTGTGCCTATGGATGTTCTTGTGCTTGTGCCTGTGCATGTTCGTGTGCGTGTGCGTGTACGTGTGCGTGTGTGTGTGCGTGAGCATGTGCGTGTGCGTGTGTGCGTGGGTGTGCGTGTGGGTGTGTATGTGCATGTGCATGTGTATGTGTGTGTGTGCATGTGCATGTGCATTTACCTATGTGTGTGTTGGAGTGTGTATGAGTTTGTGTGTATGTGTGCATGTGCGTGTGCGTGTGTGTGTGGCTGTGCATTTGTGTGTGTCATGTGTGTGCGTGCGTGTACGTTTGATTCATATATGTATGTGTGCGTGTTTGTGTGTGTGCATTTGGGTGTGGGTATGTGTGTATGTGTGTGTCCATTTGAGCGTGTGCATCCGCATGTGTTTACATGTGTGTGTGTGGTGTGTGTGTGTGTGTGTGTGTGTGTGTGGTGTGTGTGTGTGTGTGTGTGTGTGTGTGTGTGTGCGCGTGCGTGCATGCGTGCGTGTGCGCGTGTGCGCGTGTGTGTGTGTGTGTGTGTGGGCGGGTGTGTGTGCACGTGTGTGTGCATGTATTTACGTCCTTGTGCGTTTGCATGCGTCTGTGCATGTGCGTGTGTGTGTGCTTGTGTATGTGTGTGCTTGTGTGCATGTGTGTGCGTGTGTGCTTATGTGCGTGTGTGCGTAAGTGCATGTGTTCATGTGTGTGGGTGTGCGTGTGTGTTTGTGCGTGCGTGCGTGCGCGCGCGCGCGTGCGTGTGTGTGTGTGTGCATGCATGTGCGTTTACGTGTGGGTGGGTGTGTGTGTGTGTGTGTATGAATGTGTGGGTGTGTGCGTGTGGGTGTGCGTCTGTGTGCATGCGTTTGCGTGTGTGTGTGTGTGTGTGTGTGTGTGTGTGTGTGTGTGTGTGTGTGCATGTGCATTTGCGTGTGGGTTGGTGTGTGTGCATGTGCATTTGCATGTGGGTTGGTGTGTGTGAGTGCATTTCTGTGTGCGTGTGAGTGTGCGTGTGCGTGTGTGCGCGCATGTGTGTGTGTGTCTGCGTGTGCGCGTGGGTGCTTGCGTGTGTCTGTGTGTGTGCGTGTGGGTTCTTGCATGTGTCTGTGTGTGTGCATGTATGTGTGCATGTGTGTGTTTTTGTGCGTGTGTGTGTGTGCATGTACGTCCATTTGCATATATGTATGTATGCATGTGTGTGCGTGGGTGTGTGTGTGAGTGTGTGGGTGTGTGTGTGTGTGGTTGTGTGTGTGTGTGTGTCCGTGTAAGCTTGTGCTTCCACATGCGTTGACATATGTGTGTGCATTTGCATTTGCGTGTGACTGTGCGTGTGCATGTGCGTGTGCGTGTGTATGTGCGTGTGCATGTGCTTGTGCTTGTGCATGTACGTTTGTGTGTGTGCATGTTCTTATGTGTGTGTTTGTGTATGTCTGTGTGCGTGTATGTCTATGTGCGTGTGCGTGTGCATGTGCGTATGCGTGTGCATGTGCATATGCGTGGGTGCTTGTGTGTGTCTGTGTGTGCGTGCGTGTGGGTGCTTGTGTGTGTCTGTGCGTGTGCATGTACGTGTGCGTGTGTGTGTTTATGTGTGTGCGTGCGTGCGTGCGTGCGTGCGCGCGTGTGTGTGTGTGTGTGTGTGTGTGTGTGTGTGTGTGTGTGTGTGTGTGTGTGTGCATGTACGTCCATTTGCGTATATGTATGTATGCATGTGTGTGTGCGTGTGCGTGTGTGAGTGCGTGGGTGTGTCTGTGTGTGGTTGTGTGTGTGTGTCCGTGTAAGCGTGCGCGTCCACATGCGTTGACATATGTGTGTGCATTTTCATTTGCGTGTGACTATGCGTGTGCATGTGCGTGTGCGTGTGCATGTGCGTGTGCGTGTGCATGCGCGTGTGCGTGTGTATGTGCTTGTGCTTGTGCGTGTGCGTTTGTGTGTGTGCGTGTTCTTGTGTGTGTGTTTGTGTATGTCTTTGTGCGTGTATGTCTATGTGCATGTGCGTGTGTGTGTGCGTATGCGTGTGCGTGTGCGTATGCGTGTGCATGTGCGTGCTTGTGCATGTGCGTGTGCGTGTGCGTTTGTTTGTGTGTGTGCGTGTTCTTTTGTCTCTGTGTGTGTGTTTGTGTATGTGTATGTCTGTGTGCGTGTGCATGTGTGTGTGTGTGCGTGTGCGTGTGCGTATGCATGTGTGCGCGCGTGCTTGTGCATGTGCATGTGCGTGTGGTGTGTGTGTGGGTTGTGGGTGTAAATGTGTGTGTGTGTGTGTGTGTGTGTGTGTGTGTGTGTGTGTCCGTGCAATCGTGTGCGTCCGCATGCGTTAACATATGTGTGTGCATGTGCATTTGTTTGTGCGGGTGCGTGTGCATGTGCGTTTGCGTGTGCGTGTGCGTATGTGTGTGTGCATGGGTGCGTGTGTGCGTGTGTCTGTGTGTGTGCGTGTGCATTTGTGTGTGTTCATGTGTGTGCGTGCGTGTACGTTTGATTCATATATGTATGTGTGCGTGTTTGTGTGTGTGCATTTGGGTGTGGGTATGTGTGTATGTGTGTGTCCGTTTGAGCGTGTGCATCCGCATGTGTTTACATGTGTGTGTGTGTGTGTTTGTGTGTGTGTGTGTGTGTGTGTGTGTGTGTGTGTGTGCGTGCGTGCCTGCGTGCGTGTGCGTGTGTGTGTGTGTGTGTGTGTGTGTGTGTGTGTGTGTGTGGGCGGGTGTGTGTGCACGTGTGTGTGCATGTATTTACGTCCTTGTGCGTTTGCATGCGTCTGTGCATGTGCGTGTGCGTGTGCTTGTGTATGTGTGTGCTTGTGTGCATGTGTGTGCGTGTGTGCTTATGTGCGTGTGTGCGTAAGTGCATGTGTTCATGTGTGTGGGTGTGCGTGTGTGTTTGTGCGTGCGTGCGTGCGCGCGCGCGCGTGCGTGCGTGTGTGTGTGCATGCATGTGCGTTTACGTGTGGGTGGGTGTGTGTGTGTGTGTGTATGAATGTGTGGGTGTGTGCGTGTGGGTGTGCGTCTGTGTGCATGCGTTTGCGTGTGTGTGTGTGTGTGTGTTTGTGTGTGTGTGTGTGTGTGTGCATGTGCATTTGCGTGTGGGTTGGTGTGTGTGCATGTGCATTTGCGTGTGGGTTGGTGTGTGTGAGTGCATTTCTGTGTGCGTGTGAGTGTGCGTGTGCGTGTGTGTGTGCATGTGTGTGTGTGTCTGCGTGTGCGCGTGGGTGCTTGCGTGTGTCTGTGTGTGTGCGTGTGGGTGCTTGCATGTGTCTGTGTGTGTGCATGTATGTGTGCATGTGTGTGTTTTTGTGCGTGTGTGTGTGTGCATGTACGTCCATTTGCATATATGTATGTATGCATGTGTGTGCGTGGGTGTGTGTGTGAGTGTGTGGGTGTGTGTGTGTGTGGTTGTGTGTGTGTGTGTGTCCGTGTAAGCGTGTGCTTCCACATGCGTTGACATATGTGTGTGCATTTGCATTTGCGTGTGGCTGTGCGTGTGCATGTGCGTGTGCGTGTGTATGTGCGTGTGCATGTGCTAGTGCTTGTGCATGTACGTTTGTGTGTGTGCATGTTCTTATGTGTGTGTTTGTGTATGTCTGTGTGCGTGTATGTCTATGTGCGTGTGCGTGTGCATGTGCGTATGCGTGTGCATGTGTGTGCTTGTGCATGTGCGTGTGCGTGTGTGTGTGTGTGCGTTTGTTTGCGTGTGCGTGTTCTTGTGTTTGTGTGTGTGTGTGTGTTTGTGTACGTTTGTGTACGTGTATGTCTGTGTGCGTGTGCGTGTGGGTGGGTGTGTGTGCGTGTGTGTGTGTGTGCGCGTGCTTGTGCATGTGCATGTGCATGTTGGTGTGTGTGTGGGTTGTGCGTATAAATGTGTGTGTGTGTGTGTGTCCGTGCGATCGTGTGCGTTCGCATGCATTAACATATGTGTGTACATGTGCATTTGTTTGTGCGTGAGCGTGTGCAGGTGCGTGTGCATGTGCGTTTGCGTGTGCGTGTGCGTGTGTGTGTGCTTATGCATATGTGTGTGTGCGGGGGTGCGTGTGTGCGTGTGCGTTTGTGTGTGTGTGTGTTCATGTGTGTGCGTGCGTGTACGTCCGTATGCATATATGTATGTGTGCGTGTGCATTTGGGTGTGGGTATGTGTGTATGTGTGTGTTTGTTTGAGCGTGTGCATCCGCGTGTGTTTACATATGTGTGTGTGTGTGCGTGTGTGTGTGTGTGCATGTGTGTTTGTGTGCGCGCTCATGTGTGTGCATGCATTTACGTCCATGTGCGTGTATGTTCGTGTGCGTGTGCATGTGCGTATGCGTGTGCTTGTGCGTGTGTGTGTGCATGTGCATGTGCGTGTGGGTGTGCATGTGTGTGTGTCTGTGTGTGCATGTGGGTGCTTGCGTGTGTCTGTGCGTGTGTGTTTGTGTGTGTGTACATGTACGTGTGTGTGTGTGTTTGTGTGTGTGTGTATGTACGTCCATGTGCGTATATGTATGTATGTGTGTGTGTGCGTGTGTGTGTGTGAGTGTGTGGGCGCGCGTGCGCGCGTGTGTGTGTGGGTGTGGGTGTGTGCTTGTGTGTGTGTGTTTACGTCCATGTGCGTGTATGTTTGTGTGTGTGTCCGTGTGCGTTCTCGTGTGCTTGTGCATGTGTGTGTATGCATGTGCATTTGCGTGTGGGTGTGTGTGTGTGTGTGTGTGCGTCTGCGTGTGTGTGTGGGTGCTTGCGTGTGTCTGTGTGTGTGCGTTTGTGTGTGTGTACATGTACATGTGTATGTGTGTATGTACGTCCATGTGCATATATGTATGTGTGTGTGTGTGTGCATGTGCGTGTGTGAGTGCATGGGCGCGCACGCGCGCGCGCGTGTGTGTGGGTGGGTGTGTGTGTGTGTGTGTGTGTGTGTGTGTGTGTGTGTGTTTGTGTGTGTGTGTGTCCTCGCAAGCGTATGTGTCCACGTGCGTTGACATATGTGTGTGCATTTGCATTTGCGTGTGTGTGTGTGTGTGTGTGTATGTGCATGTGCGTGTGCGTGTGCGTCTGCGTGTGCGTTTATGTGCATGTGAGTGTTTTTGTGTGTGTGTGCGTGCGTGTGCATGTGCATGTGCATGTGCGTGTGCATGTGCATGTGCGTGTGTGTGCGTGTTCTTGTGTGTGTGTGTGTACATTTGTGTATGTGTATATCTGTGTGCGTGTGTGTGTGTGTGTGTGCGTGTGCGTGTGTGTGCGTGTGCGCGTGTGTGTCCGTGTGCATGTGCGTGTGCATGTGTGTGTGGGTTGTGGGTGGGTGGGTGTGTGTGTGTGTGTGTCCATACGATTGTGTTCATCCACATGTGTTAACATATGTGTGTACAAGTGCGTTTGTGTGTGCGTGTGTGTGTGCATTTGCATGTGCGTATGCGTGTGTGCATGGGTGCGTGTGTGCGTGTGTTTGTGTGGGTTTTTTGTGTGTGTGTGTGTGTGCATGTGTGTGTGTGTACGTCCGTGTGCATATATGTATGTGTGTGTGTTTATGTGTGTGCTTATGTGTGTGCGTGTGCATTTGGGTGTGGGTATGTGTCTGTCCGTTTGAGCGTGTGCATCTGCGTGTGTTTACATATTTGCATGTGCGTGTATGCATGTACATGTTTGTGTGTGCATGTGCGTGTGTGTGTGTGTGTGTGCGCATGTTCGTGTGCATGTGTGTGCGTGTGTGCGTGTGTGTGTGCGTCTACGTGTGTGTGATCGTGTTCGTGTGCGTGTGCGTGTACGTATGCGTGTGCGTGTGCGTGTACGTATGTGTGTGCGTGTGCGTTAGCTTGTGCGTGTGCGTGTACGTGTGCGTGTGAATGTGCCTGTGCATTTGTCTTTGCGTGTGTGTGCCTGTACATGTGTGTGTGTGCATGTATGTTCATGTGTGTATATGTCTCTGTGCGTGTGTATGTGCGTTAGCCTATGCATGTGCGTGTGCGTTAGCCTATGCGTGTGCATGTCCGTCTGTGTGTTTACGTGTGTGTTAGTCTGTACATGTGTGTGTGCGTTAGCCTGTGCGTGTGCATGTGTGTCTGCATGTTTGCGTGTACGAGCGTGTTTACGTGTGTGGGTACGGGTGTGTGTGTGCGTGTGTGTGTGAGTGTGCGTGTATGTGCGCGTGTGTGTGTGTTTATGTATGTGTGCGTGTGAGTGTGTGTGTGTGTGTGTGTTTATGTATGTGTGCGTCTGCGTGTGCGTGTGCATGTCCGAGTGTGTGTGTGTGGGTATGGGTTTGTGTGTGTGTGCTTGCGTATGTGTACAGATGTGCGTTGGCATGCGTGTGTGTGGGTGTGTGTGTGTGTGTGCGCGCGCGCATGTGTGTGTGTTTACGCACATTTGTGCATGTGCATGTGCGAATGGGTGTGCGCGTACGTATGTGCTTATGTGTGTGCGTATGTGTGTGTGTGTGTGTGTGGGCGTGTACGTCTGGGTGCATATATGTATGTGTGTGTGCGTGTGCATGCTCATTCTGGTGTGTGTGTGTGTCCGTGCGAGCATGTGCATTTGCGTGTGTTTGTATATACGTGTGTGTGTGCGTATGCGTATGCGTGTGGGTGTGCGTGCGTGTGTGTGTACGTGTGTGTGTGTGCGTGTGTGTGCGCACGTTTGTGTGTGTGCGTGTGCATGTACGTCCGTGTGCGTGTGCATGTGTGTGTGTGTGCATGTGCATGTACGTGTGTGTGTGCATGTGCATGTGTATTTGCATCTGCTTGTGCATGTGTGTGGGTGTGCCTGTGCATCTGTGTTTGTATGTGGGTGTGTCTGTGCGTCTGTGTGTGTCCGTGCGAGCGTGTGCATCCACATGCGTTTATATATACGTGTGCGTGTGCGTGTTCATGTGCATGTACGTGTGTGTGTGTACGTGTGTGTGTGCGTGTTTGCATTGCGTGTGTGTGTGTGTGCGTGTTTGCATTGCGTGTGTGTGTGTGCGTGTGCGTGTGTGTGCGTATGCATTTGTGTGTGTGCGTATTCTTGTGTGTGTGTTTGTGTATGTCTATGTGCGTGTGCGTGTGCGTATGCGTGTGTGTGCTTGTGCATGTGCGTTTGCATATGCATTTGTTTGTGTGTGTGTGTTCTTGTGTCTCTATGTGTGTGTTTGTGTACGTGTATGTCTGTGTGCATGTGCGTGTGTGTGTGTGCGTGTGTGTGTGTGTGTGTGTGCGTGTGCGTGCGTGTGTGTGTGTGTGTGTGTGTGTGTGTGTGTGTGTGTGTGTGTGTGTGTCCGTGCGATCGTGTGCGTCCACATTCGTTAACATATGTGTGTTCATGTGCATTTGTGTATGCGTGACCATGTGCGGGTGCGGGTGCGGGGGCGTGTGCGTGTGCCTGTGCCTGTGCGTATACGTGTGTGCATGGGTGCATGTGTGCGTGTGCGTTTGTGTGTGTGTGCGTGCGTGTACGTCCTTATGCATATATGTATGTGTGCGTGTTTGTGCGTGTGCATGTGCGTGTGCATTGGGGTGTGGGTATGTGTGTATGTGTGTCTCCGTTTGAGCGTGTGCATCCGCGTGTGTTTACATGTGTGTGTGTGTGTGCGCGCGTGTGTGTGCATGCGTTTACGTCCATGTGCATTTGTGTGTGCGTACATGTACGTGTGTGTGTGTTTGTTTGCGTGCGTGCGTGCGTGCGCGCGCGCGCGTGTGTGTGTGTGTGTGTGCGTGCGTGCGTGTGTGTGTGTGCGCATGTACGTGTGTGTGTGTGTGTTTGTATGCATGTGTGTGTGTGTGTGTGTGTGTGTGTGTGTGTGTGTGTGTGTGTGTGTGTGTGTGCATGTACGTCCATGTGCGTATATGTATGTATGTGTGTGTGCGTGTGCATGTGCGTGTGTGAGTGCATGGGCGTGTGTGTGTGTGTGTGTGTGTGTGTGTGTGTGTGTGTGTGTGTGTGTGTGTGTGTGTGTGTGTGTCTGTGTAAGCGTATGCGTCCACGTGCGTTGACATATGTGTGTGCCTTTGCATTTGCGTGTGAGTGTGCATGCGTATGTGCGTGTGCATGTGCATCTGCATGTGCGTTTATGTGCGTGTTCTTGTGTGTGTGTTTGTGTATGTCTGTGTGCGTGTGCGTGTGCGTATGTGTGTGCATGTGCATGTGTGTGCTTGTGTGTGTCTGTGTACGTCTGTGTTCGTGTATGTTTGTGTGCGTGTGCACGTGTGTGTTTGTGCGTGTGCATGTGCATGTGTGTGTGTGTGCGTGTGTGTGCGTGCATGTGCGAGTGTGTGTCCGTGTGCATGTGCGTGTGCGTGTTTGTGTGGGTTGTGGGTGTGTGTGTGTGTGTGTGTGTGTGTGTGTGTGTGTGTGTGTGCGCATGTACGTCCATGTGCGTATATGTATGTATGTGTGTGTGTGTGTGCATGTGCGTGTGTGAGTGCATGGGCGTGCGCGCGCGCGCGCGCGCGCGCGCGTGTGTGTGTGTGTGTGTGTCTGTGTGTCTTTGTAAGCGTATGCGTCCACGTGCGTTGACATATGTGTGTGCCTTTGCATTTGCGTGTGAGTGTGCATGCGTATGTGCATGTGCATGTGCATCTGCATGTGCGTTTATGTGCGTGTTCTTGTGTGTGTGTTTGTGTATGTCTGTGTGCGTGTGCGTGTGCGTATGTGTGTGCATGTGCATCTGTGTGCTTGTGTGTGTCTGTGTACGTCTGTGTTCGTGTATGTTTGTGTGCGTGTGCACGTGTGTGTTTGTGCATGTGCATGTGCGTGTGTGTGTGTGTGCGTGTGTGTGCGTGCATGTGCGAGTGTGTGTTCGTGTGCATGTGCGTGTGCGTGTTTGTGTGGGTTGTGGGTGTGTGTGTGTGTGTGTCCATGCGATCATGTGCATCCGCATGCGTTAACATATGTGTGTGTAGGTGCATTTGTGTGTGTGCGCGCATATGCGTGTGTGCGTAGGTTCATGTGTGCGTGTGCGTGTGTGTGTGTGTGTGTGTGTGTGTGTGTGTGTGTGTGTGTGTGTGTGCGTGTACGTCCGTGTGCATATATGTATGTGTGTGTGTTTATGTGTGTGCGTATGCGTGTGCGTGTGCATTTGGGTGTGGGTATTTGTGTATGTGTGTGTCCGTTTGAGCATGTGCATCCACGTATGTTTACATATGTGCATGTGCGTGTATGCATGTACACGTTTGTGTGTGCATGTGTGTGCGTGCGTGCGTGTGTGTGTGTGTGCATGTGCATGTGCGTGTGCGTGTGCGTTTGTGTGTGCGTGTGCGTGTGCGTCTACGTGTGTGTGATCGTGATCATGTTCGTGTGCGTGTGCTTGTGCATGTGCGTGGACGTTAGCTTGTGCGTGTGCGTGTGCATGTGCATGTGCATGTGCATGTGCATGTGGGTGTGCTTGTGCATTTGTCTTTGCGTGTGTGCTCCTGTACATGTGTGTGTGTGTGCGTGTATGTCCATGTGTGTATATGTCTCTGTGCGTGTGCGCGTGCGTGTCTGTGTGCGTGTTAGCCTATGTGTGTGCGTGTATGTTAGCAAATGCATGTGCGTGTCCATCTGTGTGTTTACGTGTGTGTTAGCATGTACATGTGTGTGTGCATTAGCCTGTGTGTGTGCATGTGTGTCTGCATGTTTGCGTGTGTGGGTACGGGTGTGTGTGCGCGTGTGTGTGAGTGTGCGTGCATCTGCGTGCATGCGTGCCTGTGTGTGTTTATGTGTGTGTGTGTGTGTGTGTGTGTGTGTGTGTTTATGTATGTGTGCGTGTAAGTGTGTGTGTGTGTGTGTGTGTGTGTGTGTGTGTGTGTGTGTGTGTGTGTGCGTGTAAGTATATGTGTGTGTGCGTGTGTGTGTGGGTGTGCGTGTGCGAATGTGTGTGTGTGGGTATGGGTTTGTGTGTGTGTGTGTGTGCATGTGTGTGTGTGGGTGTGCATCTGTGTGTGTGTGTGTGTACATGCATTTGTGCATGTGCATGTGTGTATGCATGTGCATGTGCGCGTGCACGTGCACGTGCACGTAGGTGTGCACGTGGGTGTGCGTGTTCGTGTTCGTGCGCGTGTATGTGCGCGTGGGTGTGTGCGTGTTTGCATGTGCGTTACACTGTGCGTGTGGGCTTGCGCGTACACGTAGGTGTGCAAGTTCGTGTGCGTGTGCGTGTGCGTGTTCGTGTGTGCGTATGCGTGTGCATGTTTGCGTGTCCGTTAGTTTGTGCATGTGCGTGTGCGTGTTTTTGTATGCGAGCGTGTTTGTGTGTGTAGGTATGGGTGTGTGCTGCGTGTGTGTGAGTGTGCGTGTATGTGTGTGCGTGCATGTGTGTGTGTGCATTTTAAAATACCAGAACAAGGGATTTTTTTTTTTTTTTTTGTTTAATATATATATATAATGTTCTCTGTTATGAATTATAAAATTCAAACACACGTTCAAGTTTTAACAATTGTTCTCTGCCCAAACACCACAGTTTGGATCACACAATTTCTTTTTTAAAATGAATGTTCCCTGTTCGCATATTTACAATATGGAACACACATTCAATGCCATTCAATCTTATAACAGATTCTATATGCTGCTGTAAATGACTCGAGGAACTGCCGATCTTCCATTTTCATGGCTCAGAGTTTCAACGATCCTTCATTTCATGACTCGGCAACAACCGATCCTTCATGTTTGTTTATGCATAGTATATTATATATACCTGTTCTCATAACCTTTCCTAGTTATCGAAGTGATCCATTTAAGAAGCCTATCTGAATATCTGTTACTGATATTCATCTGACATCCTGCATCTTAAATTAAGTGATAAGGACAACACAACCAGCAATTGCGATACTTTGGCCAAATATTTTCACATGCTTTGCATGATCATATTCCTGGATGTGATACACATCTACGGAATACGTCCTTCACCTCACTTCACCTGTTATCTAGAATGGTCTTTCCTGGCTCCTACCAGTCCTCTTCATTTAAGGTCAGTTTTAAACTTCCAATTCCAACTAGTAATATGAACGGGTATAGGAAGGCACTCCTGGTAACTAAAGATACGCAGACATACGGTGTCGTTCCCCATGACTCCGTGTGTCTAGTTATCCTTAGTGTTCCGGAGTCACTCCGTATACCAGATCATATTCCTATCCCCTACTACGAGTTTCACATTCAGCCTATGTATTCTTGATGTTTTAATTCGGGAGGGCATTGCAATATGTCAGCTGCAACATTGTGTCGTCATGAAGACCCCGTCTTCATGGAGACACATTGCTATAGCTGGCGTATGCCAATGTCCTATAGAATTCTCCCATCGAGAATGCACATCCTGCTCAAGTGATTTGGATACGATTTAATAATTAAAATCAACCTTCAGCATCCACGCTGATCCCTTGATCCTCATTTCCGTTACAGTTGTACAGAGCTAAGAGGGACTAAATCTGTCCATTAACTTGCTATGCATCTTCTCCTTCATGTCGAAGGGCTGCATTTCCCTACTTGGTTCACTTCTTAATCAATGGATTAAGCGGTCCGTACCGACGGACGTGATAAGTTTAACCTATTAAACTTAGCCAAGATTTTCTCAACTGCAACTAAATTCAGAATATTAACTTATTAGACGTCATTCATACGAGGTCTAAATTTCGAGAAATGTATTCATTTGTTCTCCTTAACGTCATATAGTTAAGGTCCATTAGTTGTGGATATACTTATCCTATATCCTTTATTCTGAATTCAGCATACGAGATCATTAACGGAATTCGAAAATGAAGTTCGATTATTCCAAAGTTATTTGATATTCCTTAGCTCCTAAGCTAATCCTGAATACCTTCCGATTATGGAATCATATTCTTCTTAATCCTTTTTAATGTCAATTAAAAATTCATCTTTACCCAAGTATGAACTAATTGCATTTTTCAACTTAAAAGTTGCATTCAAGTAAGAATAGATATCAGTTTCCATTTAGCGTCCATCCAAGGACAATAAACAAATCCAAATCAAGAAATAACATTATATTTCCAATTTAGACAACAAAATCAAACTGATATAATTATTAAAATAATACACATGTAATTGGATTCAATATTTCATGTCATAATCTGTACATTTGCCAATCCAGCTGATTGGGCATAGTTTATATAAAACATCAATACAACTCATGGACAGAAGAATATATTTTCTTCTTTTCACAATTCCTCGAAGAGAAATCAAAGTAACAATTACAATTCATTTTACAGCTAATCAAGAAGCATCAGAAAACAGCCATGTCTTCATTCTAATCAAATTTCATCTGCAAAATGAATTACACGGGTCAGTTCAATGAACTGAGCATATTAAGCACTTATCCTTAAAATAAGGTGCTTCAACTAACTGTCTCAATAAAAGAACCCTGCTTTTATGAAACGACAGTAAAACATCAATCACGAAATAGGCACAAAAGAAAGATCAGCATAACAACTGAACTATCAAAATATCATCACAATCAGCCAGAGGACTGCTGTCCCGTTTCCACATAACCGTAAACATTCTGTTATCATTTCCTCGCCTTTCATTAATAATAAATGCAAAGGATGAAACTAACTGAAATGTAAACTCATTACTTTCCTTTCAGTTCGTGTATTAAATTAGATTCCAAGCACTCAAGTACAGACAAGAAAGTGAACAACAATGCATATAGTTGCTCCCATCTAAGCACTACAAAATTCATTATTCACGAATTACAGATTTCCAACTGAATGAAAGAAGAAGAGATCATTTTTCCAAGTTATTCATCCATATCTCTATTTCTTTCCACATGACTGTCCGAACAATGGAATCCAAACGAGAGACAAATCAAGATAACAGTTCTGAGTGAAACTTACAAAATCCATTCGGAATTCACTTTCCGGCAGCAAGAATAATTTCATTTAATTCTTTAAATGAAAAAAGGGTTCATATCCGAATACCAAAACAGGTTAGTAAGACATCGTATTCATCATAGAACAAGCAATATCAAGATGCATACTATGTATTTGCTGTACTAGAAGATTCCATACTTCTTTCATTGTAGTGTTAACCAAACAAGCAGTTATGCAATCACGCAATCATTTATTCATATGATCTTTTATATCCATGAATGCATACAGTTCATAATAACAATTTACACATTGCTGTTACCTACAGCAAAACCAATTCATATGCACAGTAAGCTCCAATATTACTTTCATAGTCCAAAATAGCAAAAAGAGAAGAATTTATTCTCTGTAATTTCATTGAGAAACAATCATTTTATTCCAAATGAAATAAAAACACCCAAATCATGTTTATCTTAGCATGACAGCTCAACTTATAAAGATAACAGAACAATCATTCTCATTGATAAGCAACTCACATAGCCTGTATAGTTTCAATCTAATATACCACAAACAATGAACATTTAATTCAAGTTCTATCTCGATCAACTGTTAACTCCAAAAATAGCATTCTCCATTACTTAATGAGGTACAGAACTCAAAATATAATATTTGTATATCAATACCTCTATAAGGACAAACCCGCTTAGGTTGTTAATTGCATAGGCTTGGTACAGTCAGGGAAGACTCAGAAAACAAGCTAATTCCCACATTTTCCATTTATTTAAAACAGAAATCCTAGTCAAGTTTGTATTCACAAGACAGTTCAAATCAGAAGGTCAAACCACAACTACAAGACGCAATGGAATCAACTTTCCATTACAGCAAGAAGGAAATATAATCATTCATTGCACAGAATACAAAATCAATTTGTAATTGTGTCTACAGCCCGAACAGGAAGACCGAATAGTATCAAGAAAACACAATAAAACCATCTTATCCTCACAGTGAGGGAAACACAATCCATTAATATGTTTAAGAGGAAAAACAGTTAACTTTTCCTATTCCACAAATACCCAATACGTATCCGTTTATTTCCTATTCAAGAAAGGCACAACAATGAAAATATTGCAATTACTTCATTCAAATCGAATTCAAATATTCATAGAAAACCCAAATGCCATTTTCATTAAAATCCATAACAGTTGAAGGAAGAGGATCTATTTCCTTAATAATTTCAATAAGAAACAACTTCAAACAACTATCGCCTCTTTCATTCCAGGTCGTCAGTAAAAGGTGATAGTTTCAGTAGTGAAAGGAACTCAATAACATGTACAGACCCATGATACACAAGATGGATTTCCCATTACTGTCAAACAACCAACACGATATGGAGGTATTTCATTCGAGAAATAAAAGGACAGTCGAACTTAGCGACCAAAAACAATGATTCATATTATTTCCAAAATGACAGCAAGAGTCAACGGAACCCAAATCACAGCAATATACACGACTATATTTCCATTTCCTCTTTACTTGCAAAGGCAGTTCCAAGCACAACAGTAAAGAAACGATTGCACTAAATGGAAAACAATTACATAGCCTATTCCACTTTCAAATAACATGAACAGTGAAAGAAAAATATCTATTTCAAACCACCATACTATCAATAACCAATACAGTAATTCATTTTCCAACTCGATTCGAGCAAAAACGCATCAAGGCTGAGCAACCAGAAGCAATTCTTCTTATCATTTCCCAAAGAAAAGAAAACAAGAACCAACAAAATCCAAGTCAAACCGACTTAACAGCAATCACACAATCCAAACCCAAGAGTAGGGTTGTTTTAATGAGACACTTAAACAAAGAAATAATTTTTAAAGAGAAGGGCTTAACATGCCTGTAATCTCTTTTCTAGAACTCGAAGAAAACTTTGTTTGCCACGTTTTTCCTTCCACAGCGACAGCACAAACTCCCCAACACTTCTTTCTTCTTCAGGCTTAGCAACAGCCTCGAAATCTCCAAGAAAATGTCAAATTCCAAGAGCTGGTTCGACTGAACCAGGCCAAAAAAACCAAATGCAGAGCAACTTTGCAAAAGCCAAACCGAAACAATGAAAAAATCAAATTCCCTCATACACTTTCCACGGCGAACTGGTCGCGAGGACCAAGAAAAATCAATGCATTAAAGGCTCTGCCTTTTCCTTACTTCCCACGCCACCGCCACTTGAGTTGGCGAACTCAATTTTTTTAAATTTCCCATGTAAAACTGAATTTGGCTCTATCTCCAAATAGATGCCTCTATTTCCTACCTGCCCCGCCAAAACTGGCGCTGTCCACGTATGGACTGTTTTATTAAATGCCAATGAATGCCTTCTTCCCATCCTTATCCCTTTCCTTCCAAGGGTCTGCACACCCTTTTAGATTAGGATTAGTTTAGGTTGTATATAGTGTTCAACGTAGGTCTTAGTTTAGCCTTAGGTTTTAATGCTTAGGTTTATTTTCCCCCCTTTTTTTTTAATTTAAAAATCCACTTAGGATAATAGCGTAGGATGCATGTTAGGACTTAGGATTAGTTTAGGTTTTTAATTCATACTAACCACTAACACCAAACAACTTCCATCCATCCTTCTTACTAACATTTAGGTTAATGCAGAGCAGGACGTTCCGTCCTTTGGATCATGTGCCAAGGCCACCCGCGTCCAAGCATTTCTTGCCTCATGAGGTCCCAAGTTCGACAGTACAGGGTTCAAGAATCGAATCCCTGTCATTGGCATTTACGTGCCAGCTGTTCATACCTGCAATCAGGCATTGCACGTTCATAACAATCTTGGGTTCAGTTCAAGTGTGAATCGACACAGAATTCACCAGAAGCCCTCAGCATACTTTGGATCAATGATATTGATTCAAAGTGTGCTGTCAATCAGCAACAAGAGTTTAGCAAGTATACAACCATTTGTCATCACATTAGCAAACATGCAAGTACAGTAATTGCTGTCCTATACAATAAATCACAGCATGTAAGAATCCAAGTTAGCAACACATTCCTTTAAGATCAGAGTTTATCTTAACATGTTTGCCTTCATTCCAGCAGTTATAACAACATGTAAAACATTCACCAAGATAACATGTAAAATCAGAGCGTTACATTCTTCCCTCCTTAAAGAATCATCGTCCTGATGATCAGATTATACAAATCAAGGAGTTCCTAGGACAAAGTTCAGTTATTGTCCCATCATTCATAAGTTCATACCAAAAACAGATTCACTCTTAAAAAAAACAGCATTTTAAGACAACTGTACAATAGACTAATAATTGTCTAAATTTGGTAGAATTATCAGTTCTTTGAATTTCAAATTCAATTAAACAGGTGTGGAAAAGTAGATCTCATT
Source organism: Taxus chinensis (assembly GCA_019776745.2). Taxonomy (NCBI): domain Eukaryota; kingdom Viridiplantae; phylum Streptophyta; class Pinopsida; order Cupressales; family Taxaceae; genus Taxus; species Taxus chinensis. The sequence goes on from CM034148.1 coordinate 465,440,124, forward strand.
TCTTCAAGATTCTCCCAAGTTGCACTTTCTTCTCTGAACTAGTCCCATTGGACCTTACATTGGTTCACTTCGCGATTTCTCGAGTACAACTGGCAAGTTCCCAACACTCGAATGGGCTTAACCACGATTATTCCTGGGTCTTGGACGTGCAAGGAATTCCAATTTAGCACATGTGATAAATCTGTCACGTATTTCTTAAGTAAAGAAATATGAAAAACATCATGCATTTGAGACAAAGCAGGAGGTAATGCTAGACGATAAGCTACAGGGTTGATTATTTCAACAATTTCAAAAGGTCCCACGTAATGTGGCGACAACTTGGCAGCCTTGCCAAAAGTTATTGAGCTCTTTTTCGGCTTCACCCGAAGAAAGACCTTCTCTCCCAGTTTATAATGCCTGTCAACCCGCTTCAAGTCTGCATAGCTCTTTTTCCTATTGGCAGCCTCCTTTAGATGTTCCCGAATCATTTTGATTTGCTGTTCCATTTCCATAAGGATTTCTAGCCCAATTACCTCTCTTTCCTCAACGCTATCCCAGCTGACAGGGGTTCTACATTTTCTTCCATACAATGCTTCAAAGGGTGCCATTTTTAAAGAGGCATGATAGGTGTTATTGTAAGAAAATTCTACCAGCGGAAGGTATTCCTCCCATTTATACTACTGGTCCATGCAATACATCCTTAACATGTCCTCTAAAACCTGATTAACTCTCTCAGTCTGCCCATCCGTTTCCGGATGATATGCAGAAATGAAGTTTAATTTAGTCCCCAAGGCCGCATTAAGCGTTTGCCAAAACCTTGATGTCATCCTTGGATCTCTGTCCGATATGATTAATTCCGGTATTCCATGCAACCTGAAGATTTCATGTACAAATCTTCTTGCTAGCACTGGTGCATCATCCTTCAAATTACCAGCAATGAAGTGTGCCACTTTGGTTAATTTATCAACTACAACCAGGATAATGTCATGCTTATTTCTTGACATAGGCAATCCTTGAATGAAATCCATCGTTATCACTTGCCATTTATAATGCGGAATGCTGTGGGGATACAATAATCCAGCGGGGTGCATATGTTCCACTTTAACACGCTGACATTCCAAGCAGTGTGTTACAAACTCTGCCACATCCTTTTTAATTCACTTCCAGAAATATTGCTGCTTAAGATCAGCGAGCATTTTTGTAATGCCAGGGTGTCCAGAAAAAGGTGAATTATGGAATTCAGTTAACAATTTCCCTCTTAAGTCATTTTCCACAGGTATATATACCCTGTTTTCGAACCTTAGGATTCCTTCATTATCAAAACGGAATCCCTTATACCTGATGTCCTGCGGGTCTGCAGCAAGAGCTGATTTGACTTGCTGGAAATAAGGATCTGATTCCAAGGCATCTTTCACCTCATCTTTAAACAGAGTCCTTAACGTTATAAGAGCATATATATGCTTCCTTCGACTCAAAGCATCTGCTACCTGATTTTCCTTGCCCTTAATGTAACTTATATCGAAATCATACTGAGACAGAAATTCTAACCATCTTCGCTGCCTTGCATTCATATTTGGGTGAGTAAAAATATACTTCAGCCCTAGATGGTCTATTTTTAATTCAAAGGGCTTTCCTAAAAGGTAATGCCTCCATATTTGAAGCGCATGAACAATGGTAGCGAGCTCAAGATCATGTGGAGCATAGTTTTGTTCATGTAACTTAAGCTTTCTGCTTTCATAAGTGATGACATGGTTATTCTGTAACAGAATACCTCCAAGGCCTTCTCCTGAGGTGTCCATTACAACCATAAAATCTCCATTTGGATCAGGTACAGTCAAAATAGGTGTTGTAGTTAACTATTCCTTTAAGTTTTTAAAGGCAGATTCACATTTGTTTGTCCAGACAAATTTCTTTTCTTTCTTTTGTAGCGAAGTGATTGGGGCAGCAATTTTTGAAAAGTCCTTAACGAACTTTCGATAATATCCAGTCAAGCCCATGAAGCTCCTCACTTCATGCACGTTCTTAGGCGCAGGCCACTCTGTTATAGCTGTGATCTTTGAAGGGTCAATAGCTATCCCATTTTTTCTTATAACGTGTCCCAAATAGTGCACTTCTGCATCGTAAAAGGAACACTTAGACAGTTTGCCATACAATTTCCTCTTTCTTAAGATTTCCAGCACTATCCTGAGATGTTCTTGGTGCTCTTTGACATTTTTAGAGTATATAAGAATGTCGTCTAAGAATACAAGCACAAACTTGTCTAAGTATTCTTGAAAAATATTGTTCATTAGATTCATGAAGGCGGCAGGTGCATTAGTCAGCCCAATAGGCAACACCGTGAACTCATAATGCCCGTACCTCATTCTAAAAGCTGTTTTATGAATATCTTCTTCCTTTATTCTCAGCTGATGGTACCCTGATCGCAGATCTATTTTTGAATAAACTGATGCTCCTCGCATCTGATCAAACAGATCATCAATCCTAGGAAGTGGGTATCGATTTTTAATAGTTGCTTTGTTCAGCATTCTGTAATCAATGCACAACCTCAAAGTGCCATCCTTTTTCTTTACAAAAATTACCAGCGCTCCCCAAAGTGAGACGCTTGGCCTTATTAGCCCCTTAGTCAGAAGTTCTTGTAACTGAACCTTCAGCTCTACCAACTCAATGGTAGTCATTCTATAAGGTGCCTTAGATATGGGTTCCATTCCTGGTTTGATCTCTATTGCGAAGTCAAACTCACGTTTGGGCGGAAGACCCGGCAATTCCTCCGGAAATACATCACGAAAATCCCTCAACAATGGATATATTTCCATGAAATCATTATCTTCCTCTACATTTTCTATCACTTTTACTGCATACAAAGTGCAACCTTTTTTTTTAGCCCTCTTTAGTTACATAGCCGTCAGTTTCCTAACTGTAACTTCCCGTTTTACACCTTGAATGACTGCTGCTTTCTATAGGTCATCAAGGAAACAGATTTGTTTTTCATAACAGTCAACCTTTGCCTTATGTTCAGCCAACCAGTTAACTCCAATAATGATATCATATGATCCTAGAGGAGTGACATACAAGTCAACTTCGGTGGAGAAACCAGGCAGATCAAGAATTGCCCCAAAAAGGCACATTTCGACTATATGGACAACATTATTCCCATAATGTACTGTCCATGTTTTATCCATTCTTGCAGCCTTTCTTTTTAATTTCATAGCAAGTTTAGCAGAAATAAAACATTTTGTAGCTCTAGTATCAAAAAGTGTAACTACAGGTGTACCGAATAACTTACCCGTAATTTCTATGGGCGTCACTTGCTTTTCAGCTTGTCTGTTAGCCACTGCAGCATGTATCCTATGCTACTGTCCACGATCATCCTTCTTCAGAGGATAATGATTCACATAGTGGTCCTTTCCACAGTTGAAGCATCCTCCAGTTGGCCCTTTTCTAGGCTCAAATTTGTTACCAGCCTTAAAGTTATCATTCTGGCTTCCATAGGACTTCTGTCCAATGCCATTAGCTTTTGTGAAGCTGTTCCGCACACTATTTACAGGTCTGTTCATCACAGGTTTCTTGTTGTTATCTATAACAATTTTTTTTTTCACACCAAACCTTTTCCAAGGTCCTCTTTTTGGTGCAAGAGACGAAGAAGGATTGGGAATCTTCTTCCTTATCTCTTCCCTGTGAGCAGATATTGCTCTCAATTTTTGTTCCTGTCTGATTGCCTTTTCGACAACTCCATCCATGGTGGTTGGGCCATGGACATCCACTTCACCACCAATGATGGGATTCAGTCCCATTATGAATTTCCATATTCTGAACTTCTCGTCGGTTTGTTACTGTGGTACATACTTAAGGAGTTTAGTAAACCCTTCCCAGTATTCCGTCACCGACAGCCTTCCTTGCGACCAGTTCTGAAATTCAGTCATTTTCCTATCAAAATAGAGTTGAGGCAGCCATCGTTGCCTAAAATAACCCTTAAATTGATCCCAAGTTATGTATGATTCGACAATATTCAGCTCAACCTTACGGTTGTCCCACCATGATGATGCTTTATGAGAAAGCTGATATGCTCCCCATATCACTTTAGTCTCTTCGGAGAAGTTTCTTATTGCAAAGTATTTCTCCATTTCACTGAGCCAGTTCTTAGCTCCATCCCCAAGAGTTGTTCCATCAAACTTTGGAGGACTTATTCTCTTTATATCATTTGTAAGTTCAGCTGCTAATCTTGCCCTTTTATTTTCAGGGGGATTAGGAGCAATTATAGTATTATCATCAACACCTAGATTCCCTCCGTTGATGTTGTCCACAGGAGGCAGCTGATCATTTATTTCAGCTTCATTCTCCTCCTCTTCATTTCCCATTGACTGTTGTTCCAGTACAGTCAAACGATCCCTCGTATCAAGTAGGGCAGCAAGGATTTCATCCAGCTTTTGGGCAGTTGCTGCTTCTCCACCCTGTAACGGGTTATTCACAGCATTCCCTCTTGTCCTGACCATTTTCTATTCAATAAGAAAATGTAAACCTTATTAATATCGTGGACTCAATAGGTCCAAGAGCTGCAACCTTCAGCTCTGATACCAAGATGTAACATTCCCATTTTAAAATACCAGAACAAGGGAAATTTTTTTTTTTTTATATATATATAACGTTCTCTGTTATGAATTATAAAATTCAAACACACGTTCAAGTTTTAACAATTGTTCTCTACCCAAACACCACAGTTTGGATCACACAATTTCTTTTTTAAAACGAATGTTCCCTGTTCGCATATTTACAATATGGAACACACATTCAATGCCATTTAATCTTATAACAGATTCTATATGCTGTTGTAAATGACTCGAGGAACTGCCGATCTTCCATTTTCATGGCTCGGAGTTTCAACGATCCTTCATTTCATGACTCGGCAACAACCGATCCTTCATGTTCGTTTATGCATAGTATATTATATATACCTGTTCTCATAACCTTTCCCGGTTATCGAAGTGATCCATTTAAGAAGCCTATCTGAATATCTGTTATTGATATTCATCTGACATCATGCATCTTAAATTAAGTGATAAGGACAATGCAACCAACAATTGCGATACTTTGGCAAAAGATTTTCACATGCTTTGCATGATCATATTCTTGGATGTGATACACATCTACGGAATACGTCCTTCACCTCACTTCACATGTTATCTAAAATGGTGTTTCCTGGCTCCTACCAGTCCTCTTCATTTAAGGTCAGTTTTAAACTTCCAATTCCAACTAGTAATATGAACGGGTATAGGAAGGCACTCCTGGTAACTAAAGATACGCAGACATACGGTGTCGTTCCCCATGACTCTGTGTGTCTAGTTATCCTTAGTGTTCCAGAGTCACTCCGTATACCAGATCATATTCCTATCCCCTACTACGAGTTTCACATTCAGCCTATGTATTCTTGATGTTTTAATTCGGGAGGGCATTGTAATATGTCAGCTGCAACATTGTGTCGTCATGAAGACCCCGCCTTCATGGAGACACATTGCTGTAGCTGGCGTATGCCAATGTCCTACAGAATTCTCCCATCAAGAATGCACATCCTGCTCAAGTGCTTTGGATACGATTTAATAATTAAAATCAACCTTCAGCATCCACGCTGATCGCTTGATACTCATTTCCGTTACAGTTGTACAAAGCTAAGAGGGACTAAATCCATCCATTAACTTGCTATGCATCTTCTCCTTCGAGTCAAAGGGCTGCATTTCCCTACTTGGTTCACTTCTTAATCAATGGATTAAGCGGTCTGTACCGACGGACGTGATAAGTTTAACCTATTAAACTTAGCCAAGATTTTCTCAACTGCAACTAAATTCAGAATATTAACTTATTAGACGTCATTCATACGAGGTCTAAATTTCGAGAAATGTATTCATTTGTTCTCCTTAATGTCATATAGTTAAGGTCCATTAGTGGTGGATATACTTATCCTCTATCCTTTATTCTGAATTCAACATACGAGATCATTACCAGAATTCAAAAATGAAGTTCAATTATTCCAAAGTTATTTGATATTCCTTAGCTCCTAAGCTAATCCTGAATACCTTCCGATTATGGAATCATATTCTTCTTAATCCTTTTTAATGTCAATTAAAAATTCATCTTTACCCAAGTATGAACTAATTGCATTTTTCAACTTAAAAGTTGCATTCAAGTAAGAATAGATATCAGTTTCCATTTAGCGTCCATCCAAGGACAATAAACAAATCCAAATCAAGAAATAACATTATATTTCCAATTTAGACAACAAAATCAAACTGATATAATTATTAAAATAATACACATGTAATTAGAATCAATATTTCATGTCATAATCTGTACATTTGCCAATCCAGCTGATTGGGCATAGTTTATATAAAACATCAATACAACTCATGGACAAAAGAATATATTTTCTTCTTTTCACAATTCCTCGAAGAGAAATCAAAGTAACAATTACAATTCATTTTACAGTTAATCAAGAAGCATCAGAAAACAGCCATGTCTTCATTCTAATCAAATTTCATCTGCAAAATGAATTGCACGGGTCAGTTCAATGAACTGAGCATATTAAGCACTTATCCTTAAAATAAGGTGCTTCAACTAACTGTCTCAATAAAAGAACCCTGCTTTTATAAAACGACAGTAAAACATCAATCACGAAATAGGCACAAAAGAAAGATCAGCATAACAACTAAACTATCAAAATATCATCACAATCAGCCAGAGGACTGCTGTCCCGTTTCCACATAACCGTAAACATTCTGTTATCATTTCCTCGCCTTTCATTAATAATAAATGCAAAGGATGAAACTAACTGAAATATAAACTCATTACTTTCCTTTCAGTTCGGGTATTAAATTATATTCCAAGCACTCAAGTATAGACAAGAAAGCGAACAACAATGCATATAGTTGCTCCCATCTAAGCACTACAAAATTCATTATTCGCAAATTACAGATTTCCAACTGAATGAAAGAAGAAGAGATTATTTTTCCAAGTTATTCATCCATATCTCTATTTCTTTCCACATGACTGTCCGAACAATGGAATCCAAACGAGAGACAAATCAAGATAACAGTTCAGAGTGAAACTTACAAAATCCATTCAGAATTCACTTTCCGGCAGCAAGAATAATTTCATTTAATTCCGGTTCATACAAATACCAAAACAGGTTAGTAAGACATCGTATTCATCATAGAACAAGTAATATCAAGATTCATACTATGTATTTGCTGTACTAGAAGATTCCATACTTCTTTCACTGTAGTGTTAACCAAACAAGCAGTTATGCAATCACGCAATCATTTATTCATATGATCTTTTATATCCATGAACGCATACAGTTCATAATAACAATTTGCACATTGCTGTTACCTACAGCAAAACCAATTCATATGCACAGTAAGATCCAATATTACTTTCAGAGTCCAAAATAGCAAAAAGAGAAGAATTTATTCTTTGTAATTTCATTGAGAAACAATCATTTTATTCCAAATGAAATAAAAACACCCAAATCATGTTTATCTTAGCATGACAGCTCAACTTATAAAGATAACAGAACAATCATTCTCATTGATAAGCAACTCACATAGCCTGTACAGTTTCAATCTAATATACCACAAACAATGAACATTCAATTCGAGTTCTATCTCGATCAACTGTTAACTCCAAAAACAGCATTCTCCATTACTTAATGAGGTACAGAACTCAAAATATAATATTCGTATATCAATACCTCTATAAGGACAAACCCGCTTAGGGTGTTAATTGCGTAGGCTTGGTACAGTCAGGGAAGACTCAGAAAACAAGCTAATTCCCACATTTTCCATTTATTTAAAACAGAAATCCCAGTCAAGTTCGTATTCACAAGACAGTTCAAATCAGAAGGTCAAACCACAACTACAAGACGCAATGGAATCAACTTTCCATTACAGCAAGAAGGAAATATAATCATTCATTGCACATAATACAAAATCAATTTGTAATTGTGTCTATAGCCCGAACAGGAAGACCGAACAGTATCAAGAAAACACAATAAAACCATCTTAACCACACCGTAAAGAGAAACACAATTCATTAATAAGTTCAGAAGGAAAAACAATTAACTTTTCCTACTTCACGAATACCCAATACGTATCCGTTTATTTCCAATTCAAGGAAAGGCACAGAAATGAAAATATTGCTGTTACTTTATTCGAATCGAGTTCGAATACCCATAGAAACCCCAAATGCCATTTCCATTAAAATCCCAAAACCGGAGAAGGAAGAGGATCTATTTCCTTGAAAATTTCAATAAGAAACAACTTCAAACAACTATTGCTTCTTTCATTTTAGTTCATCAGCAAAAGAACTTATAGTTTCAATAGTGAAAACAACTCAAGTAACCTGTACAGACCCGTGATACATATGACAATTTCCCCAATACTGTCAAAAAACCAGCATGATATGGAGGTATTTCATTCGAGAAATAAAAGGACACTCGAACTCAGCGACCAAAAACAATGATTCATATTATTTCTAAAATGAAAGCAATATAACACGACTGTAATTCCATTTCCTCTTTACATGCCAAGGCAGTTCCAAGCACATCAGCAAGGAAAACGATTACACTATAAGGAAATGATTAAACATCCTGTTCCACTTTATACAACATGTACAGAGAAGAGTATATCTATTTCCAACTTGATTCGTACAAAAACAAATCAAGACCAAGCAACCAGAAACAATTCTTCATATCCTTTCCCAAAAAAGAAGAAGTAAGAAACGATGAAATCCAATTCGAATTGACTCGACAACAATCACAAAATCCAAACCCAATAGCAGGGTTGTTTTAATGAGACACTTAAACAAAGCAAGAATTTTTAAAGAGAAGGGCTTAACATGCCTGTAATCTCTTTTCCAGAACTCGAAGAAAACTTCGTTTGCCACGTTTTTCCTTCCACAGCGATAGCACAAACTCCCCAACACTTCTTTCTTCTTCAGGCTTAGCAATAGCCTCGAAATCTCCAAGAAAATTTCAAATTCCAAGAGCTGGTTCGACTGAACCAGGCCAAAAAAAACCAAATGCAGAGAAAATTTGTAAAAGCCAAACCGAAACAATGAAAAAATCAAATTCCCTCATACACTTTCCACGGCAAACTAGTCATGAGGACCAAGAAAAATCAATGCAGTAAAGACTCTACCTTTTCCTTACTTCCCACGCCACCGCCACTTGAGTTGGCGAACTCAATTTTTTTAAATTTCCCATGTAAAACTGAATTTGGCTCTACCTCCAAATAGATGCCTCTATTTCCTACCTACCCCGCCAAAACTGGCGCTGTCCATGTATGGACTATTTTATTAAATGCCAATGAATTCCTTCTTCCCATCCTTATTCCTTTCCTTCCAAGGGTCTGCGCGCCCTTTTAGATTAGGATTAGTTTAGGTTGTATCTAGTGTTCAACCTAGGTCTTAGTTTAGCCTTAGGTTTTAGGGCTTAGGTTTATTTCCCCCCCTTTTTTTTGTAATTTAAAAATCCACTTAGGATAATAGTGTAGGATGCATGTTAGGACTTAGGATTAGTTTAGGTTTTTAATTCATACTAACCACTAACACCAAACAACTTCCATCCAGCCTTCTTACTAACATTTACGTTAATGCAGAGCAGGACGTTCCGTCCTTTGGATCACATGCCAAGGCCACACGCGTCTAGGCGTTTCTTACCTCACGAGGTCCCAAGTTCGACAGTACAGGGTTCAAGAATCAAATCCCTGTCGTTGGCATTTACGTGCCAGCTGCTCATACCTGCAATCAGGTGCTGCGCGTTCATAACAATCTCAGGTTCGGTTCAAGTGTGAATCGACACAGAATTCACCAGAAGCCCTCAGCATACTTTGGATCAATGAAATTAATTCAAAGTGTGCTGTCAATCAGCAACAAGAGTTTAGCAAGTATACGACCATTTTTCGTCACATTAGCAAACACGCAAGTACAGTAATTGTTTGTCCTATACAATAAATCACAGCATGCAAGAATCCAAGTTAGCAACACATTCCTTTAAGATCAGAGTTTATCTTAACATGTTTGTCTTCATTCCAGCAGTTATAACAACATGTAAAACATTCACCAAGATAACATGTAAAATCAGAGCGTTACATTTGTTGTACGCGACTTGAGCATTCTTTGCATAATGAGTAAGTTGATTACACTGTCCTTGCTGTGTGGTTTGTTTTGGCAGTGTTGGGTATTTGCTTTATTACCATTTTGGGTTGTGCTAATAAATACATTAGCTAAATGAATATCACTTCTAAGTTCTGAGCATTCTTGTGAAAATGAAAAAATGAGATGATTTGTATGTTTGGTTGAACTGTCCTTAAAAGAATGAACACGTCTTGGGTATTCTCGGGTGTTTGAAGAAAATGATTATTCTTCTTATTGAAATCATTAATGAATTATGTTTTCTCTTTGCTGCTTCGAAATCTGAAGGTAATGGGAAAGAGGATTTTATTGTGCATTTTAGATGCGGTTTGATTTTCTAGTCTGAACTGTCATCATGAAAACGAACATGGCTTAGTGTTTCTGTGCAAATGAATGAATCAAATGAGATTTGGCTTGCTGTTGATATTGTTTTGACTGTACCTTGGTTGCGCATCTATTACCCTATACGGGTTTGCATTGATAAAGGCATTGTTATGTGAATATTGTATTTATGAGTTCAGTGTGTGGAAACGTTTGGGAAAAACAAAGTTGTGGTGATATAATTATACTATTATGCGAGTTATAATTCCTTGATGTTTTTCATTGTATAAAACACGGGTTCCCTAGGACAGTAAGTTTATTATAGCATCTTACTTTGCTGTACTAATTTGATGTGGTATTCTTCCTGCTGGTTCTTGGTATTCATATAGGACTGTTTTTGTTACAAATCAGCAGCACCCCTGGATGCAAATCAGGTTTCTAAGTTGATGTTTTAGGCATCTAGTGTGATTGCACAACATTGAAACCTCTCTCCAAGTGTGGGACTTGTAAAATGAGAGAGGAATCTCCAGATTAGAGGCTGGTTCCTCAAACTCTTATGATCAGATCTGTTATTTGCACAATTGCAGAGGTTTAAATCCTAATCCTACTCTAAATTCCAAGGAGACAGAGATAGAAAGTGCAAAAATTGAAACTAAACTAATAGGTGATACACCAAAGGAGTGGGTGAACACTTCTTGTTCATGAAAATTGACACAATTTCATGAAATGCAACATGAAACATCATACACAAGCTGATAAGATGAAATTAGAGGTCTGAAATGAAGCAAGACAATACAAACAAAGGACTGAAAATTGATCACAGAGTCTGCACTGTCATTTTTCACTGTCAAAATCCTTGCATTTGCAACATCAAAGAGGCAGAAACCTGTTACAATCATGAAGAAGGTCTGATACTTGCAAAAATCACTTTCTGAAGGTGTAAGAAGAAGCTTGCTATCCAAAAAAATGTTCCTTTTCAAAAAATGAGCCAAATCTAGCTTTTACAATGCATGGGTCGAGCCCAGGAGAGAGAAAATGTGTAAAAAACGTGGAATCCATTCCCCATTGAATGAAGATGCATTAAAACAACATGGGTATCCTTACAGACCCATGCCCTGACATTTTGGCCATGCTGAAGAAGAATGCGACCCATTTTACATTAAAACTGGTTGTTGAAACGTCATTTCTGGCCATTACCACATGCCAGAAGTGTTTTTTGATTTTCTCTCTCCAAAATCCATCAAAATGCAAAATTAACCTTGGAATCTTGTATATAATTTCACCATCTTTCCATTGATATAAAGAACGTGAAAAACTGAGCTCTGGATCGAAAGATATGGCAATTTTAAGTTTTAGGGCAAAACAGGGCCAAATCGGGTCGCTTTGATATTTTTGGCCTAGACACGTGGCGAGCTCTGATTGGCTGCGGGCCTTCTAGGGGAAAATTTCCCACAAAAACTCTGTCGAGCCATAACTTGAAAAATACATGAAGTTAGGAGGAAAACTTTACATTTCTGGAAAGCTGAGAAAGAGCTCTATCCAATGGTGCCATTTCCAGAAGGTTTTGAGTGCCTAAAAAACAAACTTTTGTGACTGAGGCACAAGAGAGGGAAGAATGAGAGGAGTTAGCCATAAAATGAGCAGGGGGGCACATTTTGGATAACAATTTTGGTGACTTAGAGGGGTCATCTACCTGCTGGATGAAGTTACCAGTTTCCTGAAGCATCCATTGGGCATGGAGTCATGAGTTGTAGCCTGCAAACTGATCTGAACTTTGAAAACCTCCTCTCTGAGCCACTTGGAAACCCACTGAAATGGACTACAAGAGAAAAACCAGCACCACAAAAACTATGTACAAAACTGAAAATCATACATGCTCCAAATGGAACATGCAGAGTGTGCACAAGCACTTCTTTTACTGAAAGCAAACCTACCTACTCTACCCCAATGGAAACAAAGGTGAGCTAAACAAACCCTGCAACTGGTTGTGCAAAATAGCTTCCTTTCTTCAAAATTGGAAACCATGCAACTAATTTGGCATTAAACATGGCTGATTGGATGAATGGAAAATCAACAAGAAACTGGTCTTCCACCCAAATCATCAAGGTATCAGCTGAAGGAAAATTCAATACCTCTTTTAGTTGTTTTGCATTTGGATTGGAGAGGTATGACAGCTGATCCTTGGTTCTTTGTAGCTCATCCTCATGCTTAGAAGCAAGCATGACTGGTTGTGACTTCTCCTCTGGCTCCAATAAAGCCAAATACCTAATTAGGCAAGGTATGATCCATTTGATATGCCCATAGCTCTGATTTTCAACTCCAAAAATGGAGTCTTCTTGTAGACCTTCTTGGGTGGGTGATGTGGAAGCAATGGTAGAACCTTTCTGCCCTTTCTCCTCTTCTAATGAAGAACATGAAAGATTAAAATCTTCCAATCTTAGTTCCAAAGAGATGCTATAAGATGCAGGCTGCTACAAATGAATGCTCTCATTCATGACAACAGGCTCAAGTATTTGGGACGTGGAAGATGAAAGAGAGAATGGTGGAAACTCAACCAGTCCTCCTTCATCAAAACAGTCCTCCAAATCTGACAGATAAACTACCTCATTGTTTTCCTATTGCAAATGCTCAACTTCCTCCACGGTATCCTCTTGATCTGTAACTTGATCATCATGGTTTCTTTCATCCTCCAACATTGAGTTTCAGGGATCAAACTATTCTTTAGCACTAGAACTCGAGAGAGATGAAGTAGAAAGAAAAATTGAAGGTTCTCTTGTAGCCTACTTTGTACTCAAAGCCCTTGGATGTGCAATTTTCTCCTCCATAACTAGAATGTGCTCCTCTTCTTTTGGATTTGGAGCAGCTTCTCCCTCTTCTACTACTTGAAGACAATCTTGTTCTTGATAGAACTCTTCCTCTAGCACGAAGTTCGTTAAGTCAAACTCTTCGATCTGCTACTCTAGAGGACAAGTTGGGACTGTAGGATCTTCTTCAGAGCTTTCTTCCTCCATGGCTGATTGTGCAACTTGAATTGAATCAGCATTCTCTTCAAATAGAATGATAACATGGACACTACTTTCTGAGAAAACTGATTGCTGATCTGCTTCTTCTTTTTGCTCTTCTCCTGCTGCAGCAAATTCATTCCTAACCACCACTTGTTTTCCAACTCCAACCTCTTCTAAAGGCTTAACCATCAAGGGGATCTTTGTCATCCCAAATTTAAGAGCCCAACTCTTGAGACTTCGAATTTCTTCATCCTTGTTTGGATTTTTCTTTTTGCTGTTGTTTTCCTTGATTGGCATTCTGATTTTTATCCTCCCAACATGGATTTGGGAATGCAAGAGGAGAAGTGGATTGTAACTCAAATGATTTGGCAATTTTTTGTGGTGGTGGAGGTAGAAACTCTTGTTTCTTTGGAGGAGAGGGTATTTCCATTAGCTCTTGTGGAGGGGATGATTTTTTGGAAGGAAAGGGGAAAGAAGAATTGAGATGGGGTGGAAGACTAGGGGATGGCGAAATGGAATTGACTCATGGGGCAGCATTGATTGGATTTAGAATTTAAAATTCCAAATAAGATGATGTTGCTTGAGTAATGGGAAGAGAAAAACCAGATGATGGTGTAGAACTTACCCATTGACAAGGTTGTTCAACACAAAGTGTATAGGCCTCTATTTCTACTGTCTATTGTGCAAGTTGGGGCAGCATCTTCATCATAAAATCCAGCTTCTCCTGAGGGCTGAAGTGTCTTGGAAAAGGGCCTCCCCATGGACAAGGAGTCCTGCAACTAATTCTGAAAGCCTTCATTTGAGCTGCTGCTCTTGATTGCCACCATCTTTGCCTCCATCTTTTGGATTTTTTTCCACAAAATCTACATCTTCCATTTGATTTTCTTCATTGCATGCGTACCCTTTTTCTTGATGTGCTTCACAACCAAACTAACTTTGGCACTGCTGCTCATATGGGTAGACATGCTGATTTTGAATTTGATCAAAATGCTGATTTGGATGACTTGTAAAACATGTTGGAGGTGTGATATACTGCTATTGTAAATTTTCATTCCATGATGGAAATGAAGTCATGATTGCACAAATTCATGGAATGGAAAATAATGAAAATGATGGAAAGAAGAATGGATGGAAATGAATGGAAAACAGGTCTGCAACTTAGAGAATGAGTTGTTTACCAGATGGAGTCGCCAAATGTGCTTTTGAAAGTGCCTCCAAAGGGCTGAATCCTTAACAGGAACACACCAACCTATCAAAGATAAAATGGAAGACCTATAAGGTCCCACCCGGTGTGCCAAAAATGTTGTTGCAAATCAACCAGCACCCCTGGATGCAAAATCAGGTTTCTAAGTTGATGTTTCAGGCATCCAGTGTGATTGCACAACATTGAAACCTCTCTCTAAGTGTGGGACTTGTAAAATGAGAGAGGAATATCCAAATTAGAGGATGGTTCTTCAAACTCCTCTGGTCAGATCTGTTATTTGCACAATTACAGAGGTTTGAATCCTAATCCTACTCTAAATTCCAAGGAGACAGAGATAGAAAGTGTAAAAATTGAAACTAAACTAATAGGTGATACACCAAAGGAGTGGTGAACACTTCTTGTTCATGAAAATTGACACAATTTCATGAAATGCAACATGAAACATCATACACAGGCTAATAAGATGTAATTAGAGGTCTGAAATGAAGCAAGACAATACAAAGGACTGAAAATTGATCACAGAGTCTGTACTGTCATTTTCACTATCAAAATCGTTGCATTTGCAACATCAAAGAGGAAGAAACCTGTTACAATCATGAATAAGGTCTGATACTTGCAAAAATCACTTGTTGAAGGTGAAAGAAGAAGCTTTCTATCCAAAAAAATGTTCCTTTTCAAAAAATGAGCCAAATCTGGCTTTTACAATGCATGGGTCGAGCCTAAGAGAGAAAAAACGTGTAAAAAACATGGAAGCCATTCCCCATTGAATGAAGATGCATTAAAACAGCATGGGTGTCCTTACAGACCCATGCCCTGACATTTTTTGGCCATGCTGAAGAAGAATGTGACCCATTTTGCATTAAAACTAGTTGTTGAAATGTCATTTCTGGCCATTACCACGCGCCAGAAGCATTTTTTGATTTTCTCTCTCTAAAATCCACCAAAATGCAAAATTAAACCTATAATCTTGTAGAGAATTTCAACATCTTTCCATTGATATAAAGAACGTGAAAAACCGAGCTCTGGATTGAAAGATATGGCAATTTGAAGTTTTAAGGCAAAACAAGGCCAAATCGGGTCGCTTTGATATTTTTGTCATGGACACGTGACGAGTTCTGATTGGCTGCGGGCCTTCTAGTGGAAAATTTCCCACAAAAACTCCACTAAGCCATAACTTGAAAAATACATGGAGTTAGGAGGAAAACTTTACCTTTCTGGAAAGCTGAGAAAGAGCTCTATCCAATGGTGCCATTTCCAGAAGGTTTTGAGTGCCTAAAAAGCAAAATTTTGTGACTGAGGCACAAGAGAGGGAAGAATGAGAGGAGTTAGCCACAAAATGAGCAGGGGGCACATTTTGGATAGCAACTGTTTGGAAGGAAGTTTTAATCTAACGAGGAACAAAAAATCAGTCTATATAATAGACTGAGTAGAGCATGCAAATTATATTGTGTCTTGCTAAATTCAAGGATACATATATATATATAAGGATTGTGGGCCTTTCATCATTTTCATTAAGAACAGAATATGAATGGAATTATTATTTGTTGTTGGAAAGTGAAAAACTCTCATTACTAGGATGAAAG
Organism: Taxus chinensis; assembly: GCA_019776745.2. Taxonomy (NCBI): domain Eukaryota; kingdom Viridiplantae; phylum Streptophyta; class Pinopsida; order Cupressales; family Taxaceae; genus Taxus; species Taxus chinensis. Next base: position 465,456,395 of record CM034148.1, read on the forward strand.
TGTGACTATTTGTAGTCGTTGTACACTCTTGCATGTTATAAAGACGTGAATGTCTATAGAGTGAAATGTTTAAAAGGAAATGATTGCGTTAGAGGTTCTTTTGGTACTAATGTTTATAGACCAGTTGCAATGAACTTTGGTCAACTTTTTGGAAAGGTAATAGTAGTTTTCAATTACTAAAATATACTACTCTGAATGAATTATACTATTGGAGTATGTATGCTCTAAATAAGAGGTATTTGGATAGACAGTAAGAAGAGGTGATATGATCTTGCTCCCTTATATTCGATTATTTATTTTCATTTATTTCTCTTTGGACTGTTATCATTGATTGATATCACGTTTGGATTAAAAACTTCTAGTACAACTATGAGGAAAAACAAGAGAGTGTGAATGGATAATTTGAATTAATGATCATTTTTCTCTCATACAGTTGGAAATTTATAATTGTTATGGAACAAATTTCATACTGCTTGGGTTAAGCATTTGTATTTAATTGATGTTTGCTTGTTCTCTTCAGCGTTTGATTGCTTGAAATTAGATGAGTTGTATGAAAGAAGGGACAATAATTCAGTTTAGATTTTAGTTAAGATCTATCTTTTGAATTCACAACTATTTTAAGAGAATGGAATTGATAGCATTTATGTTAGAACAGTAGTTGCATAATTGTGTTTTTAGTTCTTACAGATGTTTGTAATCTGGAACTGTTGAAGGAAATTACTTCTTGTAATAATTATTTGGGAAAGAGGGCGGTAATCCTTTATCTGATTAGGAGGGTTATTGGATGATTGAGTTGATATGCTATTCATCCTTTTTGGTATTTAATTCTTGAATGATGTTCATATTAACGTTTCATAAAAGCAGGGTTCTGTTATCCCAAATGTGCCCCTTGCTCATTTTGTGGCTAACTCCTTTACATCTTTCCTTCTCTTGTGCCTCAGTCATAATATTTTGTTTTCCAAGCACTCAAAACCTTCTGAAAGTGGTGCCATTGGATAGAGATCTTTCTCAGCTTTCTAGAAAGGTAAATTTTTCCTCCTAACTCCACGTATTTTTCAAGTTATGGCTCAGTGGAGTTTTGGTGGGAAATTTTTCCCTAGAAGGCCCGCAGCCAATCAGGAGTTGCCACGTGTCCAAGGGAAAAAAAACACCAAGCGACCCGAAGGAAAAAATGGTCAGGAAGGGCCCGTGCCCAATCAGAACGTGCCATGTCACACCTGGAGTGTTGGAGCGTGGGGAAAATTTGAAAATTTTTCCAAAGACCAAATGGGTAAAAATTCAAATTTTTTGCCAGCCGATCTGATTTTGGCCTGTTTTTGCCCTAAAACTTCAAATCACCATAACTTTCGATCCAGAGCTCATATTTTCATGTTCTTTATATCAATGGAAAGATGGTGAAATTATCTACAATATTACATGGTTAATTTTGAATTTTGGTTCATTTTGGAGGGATAAAATCAAAAAACACTTCTGGTATGCACCCATGGATAGAACTGATGTTTCAACAACCAATTTTAATGCAAAATGGGTTGCATTCTTCTCCACAATGGTCAAAAATGTCGGGGGATGGGTTTTTCAGGTCACCCATGCTGTTTTTAATGCATTTTGGTCAATGAGGAATGGCTCCCACGTTTTTTCACATTTTCTCTTTCTTAGGTTTGACCCATGCACTGTAAAAGCCAGATTTGGCTCATTTTTCAAAGGGGAACACTTTTTTTACACAACAAGATTCTGTTTTCACTTTCAACAAGTGATTTTGGCAAGTATCAGACCTTCCAAGGATTGTAACAGGTTTTTCTGCCTCTTTAGTTTTGGAATACAAGGATTTTGATGTTGAAAATCACAATGCAGGCTCTGTGAATGCTTTCAGTCCTTTGTATGTGTTGTTTGCTTCATTTCAAACCTTTGTTTACAACTTATCAACCTGTGCATGATGTTTTATGTTGTAATTTCTGATTTGTGTCAATTTTCATGAACAAGAAGTGCTCAACACTCCTTTGGTGTATCACCCTTATCAGTTTAGTTTCAATTTTTACATTTCTTATCCCTGTCTCCTTGCAAATTAGGATAAAATTAGGATCTAAACCTCTGCAGTTGTTAAAATATAGATCTAATTAGAGGAGATTGAGGAACCAACCTCTAATATGGAGATTCCTCTCTCATCTTGCAAGTCCCACACTTGGAGAGAGGTTTCAATGTTGTGCAATCACACTGGATGCCCTGAACATCAACTTAGAACCTTGATTTGCATCCAGGGGTGCTGCTGATTTGCAACAACAATTTTGGCATTCTCGGTGCGACCTTAGAGGTCTCATTTTCATTGCAAAAAATTTGATGTACATCTACTATAATTTTCTTTCTTAAAAGATCTATAAGTTGCACATCTGGCGACTCCAAGGGGAAGAATCAACTGGTTTCAGCAGTGCAGGCCTGAAAACTCATGAGAAGAATCACTACAAGGTCAAGAGCTGGAGAAGAAGAGGTGCTGTTTGAATATCTGTAGTTATCTCTAAGAGTAAGGTAAATTGGGAGGAGAATCCAAAGGTCTCCATCTCCACCAAATAGAAATCTCTCAACTCCTCCACCTGGTAGGCCTTTCATTCAGTCAACAAGGGTTTTAAGACCAATTAGAATGGCACAAAATGACCCCTATGTCAATTTCATAAGCAGCAGCCCACTTTCCCTCAATGCACAACATCCAATTCCAATTGCAGCCTTGAAGAACATTCCATACTTCACTGGAGAGAATCAAACTACTCCAGGTGATCATGTTAAAGACATTGCCAACCTTTGTGCAATTCATGAAATCAATGAGATGCAAGTGGCTGTCAAATTGCTGGCATCTTCATTCAAGGGGAAAGCATTGCAATGGTTTAGAAGTCTTACCTCAGGTTCTATAGCGAATTGGAACCAGCTATGTATAGCACTTCATGAGTAATTTGGAGAGAAGGGAGACAACTTGTCTCTTTTGGAGCAGCTGACAACCATCAAGAGAGCTCCCAATGAGCAGCTGACTGATTTCAACTTCAGATTTCAAAGGACTTGGGAGAGAATTCCAGTGGTAGTCAGGCCAATAGTAGAAGGTGCTTTTCTTTACTATCTCAAAGCTCTAAATTCTGATATTTCTATGTTAATTTAGTCCATGGGAGGCACAACTATCCCCATTGCTTATAGCATTTCCATTAGAGCTGAACATTGTTTGATCCAAGCTAGCAAACTAGCCCCTAAACCTCCCATGCCATTGTTTCCAAGTTCAGAGAGACCAAACACTAATCAAGCACCTAATTTGGCTGTTCTCCCACTCCTAGAAATCAGAATTCAAGTGAAGCTTCCACTTCATCTTCTAGTGCCTCAGATGAACTTCAAGAAGTCATAAAGAAATTGCAAAATTTAGGTAATGAGCTGGTTACTCTCAAGAGGCAACAAGCCCAAAGTTTTAGACCTTCCTTCTAGCCTCAAGCTAAGCCTAATAGGCAACCATATCAACCTCATATACCACCTAATCCAGCTGCAAATCTAAATCAAGCAAGGCCTCCTACCAACAGACCATTTCAGCCCTGTAATCCAAATGCTATATTTGCCTCTAAGGCATTGGTGCCAACACAAAACAACGTTGCTCAGGAGTATGATTGGTGTTTTCCATGCAATGAACCTCACAACCAATCTATGTGTTTTCAACGGTGCCTTGAATCAAGCATTAATGGTGACAACTACTAGTGTGGAGGATGAGGGCAGTCAAGGAAACAACCAACAACAAGAAACATTCCAACAACAATTAGCCCCAAATGACACCACACTTGTGAACTGGCAGGCAGAGGATTTTTGTGGCATGAATCAAACAGTCTCTCAAGGTGTTGCAACCAACAAAAGGTCAAAAAGAAGGAATTTGGGTGAAGAACAACCATTAGCTCCAACCAATCCACAACCTTCCATGGCTCCACAAATGGTTGGAAAACAAAATCCAGTTGTAAATGCACAAGGGAAACCAAGAACAGATCCTAGACCAACTCAAATACTAGTTGCTGCTGCCCACATGCAAGGGATGAATATGCAAACCAAGGGATAGCAAAGAGATCCTTCATCACCATTTAGTATCATTGATCAGATGAAGAAGACAAATGTAAATATATCAATGTGGGAATCCCTATCTATCCCAGGCCAAAGAGATTTTCTACAAGCTTCCATGAAGGACTGGCTAACTTCGAATCAGCAAGTCCAAATACAAGATAAAGTGCTCACAATTGCTGCCCCAGCCTGAAGGGAATCATGGAGGACAACAAGGTAAAATGTTGAAGCCCCCTCCTTTCTATGTTTCATTAATAATTGGAAATCAGTTAGTGCACAATTGCATGATAGATTCCAGGGCAAGTAGCTCAGTGATGCCTAAACAAATAGCTGATCAGCTAGGGCTCCAGTATGAAACCATATCCAAAGGGGTAGTGTAGCTAGATGGGACAGCATTAACAATAGTTGGAGTGATTAGAAACTTGAGTCTTACCTTGCATGCATGTCTAAATGTCATTATCTTACAAGATGTATCAGTTATAGACCTTCCACCACTCTTTGCCCTATGCTTGTCAAGGGAATTCACAGCCAAGATTGGAGGATATTTGTCTACTAATTGGTCACACATGATGTTCAGAACAAGGTATGGAACCAAAGCTACAATCAGGTCTGAACCTATTGTAAACTTCCACATTGAGCCCTACACTCCAAGTCAGATCAATGCCAATTGTTCAGCATTTGATCAAGAAGATCACCCAAGCACTGATGAAGCTGACACCAAGGTTGGAAGCATCCCGGATCTAACTCTTGATGAATGGGAAAACAAGGTACATGCTATTGTTGCAAATCAGCAGCACCCCTAGATGCAAATCAAGGTTCTAAGTTGATGTTTAGGGCATCCAGTGTGATTGCACAACATTGAAACCTCTCTCCAAGTGTGGGACTTGCAAGATGAGAGAGGAATCTCCAGATTAGAGGCTAGTTCCCAAACTCCTCTGATTAGATCTATTATTTACACAACTGCAGAGGTTCAGATCCTAATTTTATCTTAATTTACACGGAGACAGGGATAAGAAATGTAAAAATTAAAACTAAACTGATAAGGGTGATACACCAAAGGATTGGTGAGCACTTCTTGCTCATGCAAATTGACACAAATCAGAAATTACAACATAAAACATCATGCATAGGTTGATAAGTTGTAAACAAGGGTTTGAAATGAAGCAAACAACACATACAAAGGACTGAAAGCATTCACAGAGCCTGCATTGTGATTTTCAACATCAAAATCCTTGTATTCCAAAACTAAAGAGTCATAAAAACCTGTTACAATCCCTGAAAGGTCTGATACTTGCCAAAATCACTTGTTGAAAGTGAAAACAGAAGCTTGCTGTGTAAAAAAAGTGTTCCCCTTTGAAAAATGAGCCAAATCTGGCTTTTACACTGTATGGGTCAAACCCAGGAGAGCGAAAATGTGAAAAAACATGGGAGCCATTCCTCATTGACCAAAATGCATTAAAAACAGCATGGGTGACCTAAAAAACCCATCCCCTGACATTTTTGACCATGCTGGAGAAGAATGTGACCCATTTTGCATTAAAATTGGTTGTTGAAACGTCAGTTCTGTCCATGGGCACGTACCAGAATTGTTTTTTAATTTTCTCCCTCTAAAATGAACCAAAATTCAAAATTAACCATGTAATCTTGTATAGAATTTCACCAGCTTTCCATTGATATAAAGAACATGAAAATATGAGCTCTGGATCGAAAGTTATGGCCGTTTGAAGATTTAGGGCAAAAACAGGCCCAAAACGGATCGACAAGAAAAAAATTCAAATTTTACCTCTTTTTTGCATTTGGAATTTTTTTTCAAAAATCCCCGCACTCCGCCACTTGGATACCATATGGCATGATGTGATTGGCCATGGGCTCATCCTTGAAATTTTTCTTACGGGCCCTTCCTTAAATTTTTTTTGCCACTTGGACACGTGGTACTACTTTATTGGCTCGGGCCAAAATTCAAAAATTTTCTTGCGCAAAACACTTAGCAAAATTTTTCACTTCACCTCCCCTGCTAACACATGTCATGTCCTGATTGGCTCAGCGGGCCCGTGGGCAAAAAATTTCCTTTTTCAAATTTTGTCCAAAACTTGAAAAAATTTCTAAGTTTTTTTTTTTTTTTCTCCGCCACCTCCTGGGACATGTGGTAGCTTCCTATTGGCTCCAGGATTCTAAGGGGAAAATTTCCCACAAGAACTCTGCCGAGCCATAACTTGAAAAATATGAGGAGTTAGGAGGAAAACTTTACCTTTCTGGAAAGTTGAGAAAGAGATCTATCCAATGGTGTCATTTCCAGAAGGTTTTGAGTGCCTAAAAAGTAAAAATTTATGACTGAGGCACAATAGAAGGAAATAATGAAAGGGAGTTAGCCACAAAATGAGAAGGGGGCACATTTAGATAACACATGCTTTTGATCCTTATCAAGAAGTAGAAGAATCTAAGCTAGGGGTCTATTGCATACATGAAGAAGATCAGCCCATTCCTAGCACCACCAAGCCAAACCATAAGGATGACAATGAGGTATGGCAGTTGTTTTTTGATGGATCAAGGAATAGACAAGGTGCAGGAGGTGGAGCTATGCTTATTTCACCTCAAGGAGTAAAGTACTATTCAACTTTTAGATTTCAGTTTACATGCTCCAATAACACTGCTAAATATGAAGCCTTGGTGCAAGGGATGCACTGGGCAATAAAGAGAGGAATAAAGAACTTGCAAGTCTTTGGTGACAGTGAATTGATTGTAAATTAGGTCAAGGGATAGCATGCTGCCAAGAATGATCTACTCAGGTGCTACAAGAATAGGGTGTGGGACCTCATGGAAGATTTTGAGGGTTTTGGCATCAAATACATTCTTAGGAAAGAGAACCAAGTTGCTGATAGGCTTGCAGCAGTAGGGGCAGCCTTTGACATTGTGGAAAGCATTCAACAAGACAAGGTACAACCAAACATCCACGTGATTGTGAGGCCTTCAGTGCCGGATAACAATGTAAGTTGGCAAGTGTTTGAGAATGACCAACGAATCATCTATTTCTTACAAGAAGAAGCTGAGTTCTTAGCTAAGAATCAAGAAAAATTGGAACAACAGTATGGTGACCAAGTGGTACAGCTGAGAACTAACAAGCTGCCCAAGGGACTTATAACTTTGGAGTCCATTTTCAATCCCAATGATCAGTTTAGGAAAGAGAAAGCAAACATTTAGGTCAAGAGAAAATATTCAGTATCCATCTTGGTGGAAGAGAACAAACCATTACAAATTGGAAAGATGACAACTGAACAAGAAAGATATGAGTTCATGCAGCTGTGTCAAGATTTCCCTGATGTGTTTGCTTAGAGATACAAAGATTTGAAAGGTTTCAATCCCAAGTTAGCTCAGCACACCATTGAGTTGGACCCAAATACTAAGCCCATCAGGCAGAAACAAAGGCCAGTCAATCCACACATGGAACCTCTCATGAGGAAGGAATTGAACAAGTTGATTGAGTCAAGAATCATATTCCCAATCAAGCATTCTAGTTGGGTTGCCAACTTAGTTCCAGTCAGAAAGAAGAGTGGAGAGATCAAATTGTGTGTTGACTTCAGAGACTTGAATAGAGCATCTCTCAAGGACCATTACCTACTCCCTTCTATGGAGAAAATTTTGCAAGTTGTGGCTGGCTCTGAGAGGTTTTCACTATTTGATGGCTACTCAGGCTACAATAAGATTATGGTGAAGGAAGAAGATCAGTTCAAGACAGCCTTCACAACCAAATGGGGGACTTATGCATACAGGAAAATGCCATTTGGGTTGTCCAACGCTGGTGCTACCTTCCAGAGAGTAATGGACATGGTGTTCAAAGGTTTGATTAACAACATGGTGCTGATATACCTTGATGATATCACTATTTTTTCCAAAAATGCAGCAGACCACCTCTCTCATTTGAGACAGGTCTTTACAAGGTGCAGGAGATTTGGAGTGTCTCTGAATCCTAAGAAGTGTATCTTTCTTGCACATGAAGGAAAGCTCCTTGGCCATGTTGTCTCCAAAGAAGGATTAGCAATTGATCCAGAGAGGGTTGAAGCCATAAGAGCACTACCATTGCCAAGCCACAAGAAAGCCCTTCAGAGTTTCTTAGGGAGGATAAACTTTGTTCGGAGGTTTGTCCCAGATTTTTCAACCCTCGTCAAACCTATCACCAAAATGTTAAAAAAAATCATGGCCTTCAAGTGGACAGCAGAAGGCAAGGAGAGTTTTGAAGCAATCAAAGAAGCCATCTCTTAAGCACCAAATCTCATCAACCCGGACTTCTCCAAGGATTTCATCCTCTATGCCTTTGGAGGTAATGATACTATTTCTGCCATTTTGGTATAGCAGAACAAGGACAACGATGAGCAGCCAATTGCTTTCTTCAGCCAGAGCCTAGATGACTATGAGGTGAGGTATTCTTTCATTGAGAAGCATGTACTTGTAGTAATCAGAAGCTTGAAAAAATTCAAGCATTTAGTCTCAAACAACAAGGTCCAATTGTTGGTCTCTCATGTTAGGGTTAAAGACTTCCTCCTCAACAAGGATTTGAATGAGAAAAGGGCAGGTTGGATCACTAGTGTCATGGAGTATGACATTGAGATCAAGGTCACCAAGCTAGTAAGAGGAAAAGGGTTTTGTGAGAAGCTGATTTTGGGGAAGCAAAAAGAAGTATGCAATGAAGAAGAGGCTGTTTTGACAGTTCAAGACAACCATGAGCCAAGTGGCACTCAAGAAGAAAATAGTGTTGTCCCCACTCCTTGCTGGACCCAAGGTATAATACACTTCTTAAGCACAGGCCTATGCCCTCCAGAGATGAACAAGACCCAAAGAAGACACTTCAGATTGCAGGCTATCCCATATGCCATTGTTGATGGAGTTTTGTTCAAGAAAGATGTGAATGGAGTGCTGCTGAGATGCATTAGCACAAATCAGATTCATAGGGTGTTGGAAGAGTTCCATGGTGGACCAGCTGGTGGTCATTTTGCACCGAGAGTGACAGCTCTAAAAATTATGAAGGCTGGTTATTATTGGCCCAAGATTTTTAGTGATTGCTTTGCATGGATCAAGAGCTGTAACAATTGTGCATTCTTCATAGGAAAAGAGAGACTTGCTGCCCTTCCATTGCATCGAATCTCAATTGACCAGCCATTCATGCAATGGGGTTTGGACTTCATTGGAGTCATTAATCCTAATTCAATCCAATGGCACAAATAGATTTTGACAGCCACAGACTACTTCACCAAATGGACTGAAGCAGTAGCACTCAAAGAAGCAAATGAGTCTAGCATCTTAGACTTCTATGAGGGCATAGTAACCCGATTTGGCATACCTGCTACAATAATATCAGATAATGCATTGGCATTCATTGGATCCAAGGCGAATGAGTGGGTTGTCAAGAATGGGATCTACCTAAGTACTTCATCAAACTATTACCCTCAAGGTAATGGCCAGGCCGAGTCTACAAACAAGAACTTGTTGAGGATCATTAGGAGGACTCTTGATGAGAATCAGAGGTCTTGGCATACCAAACTGAAATCAGCCTTATGGGCTGATAGGATAACTCCCAAGAGATCCACAGGTAACTCTCCATTCAAACTTGTCTATGGAAGAGAGGTAATCTTGCCCATGTCACTTGAGTTGCCAACATTGGAACTCATGAAGCAGTTAGAGTTGCTAGAGTTTGGGCCCATGGAGGTGAGTTATGCAGAGTTGATGGAGCTCCAAGAGATCAGAGATCAGGCATCTCAAGCAATGGAGAAGGATCAAGATTTGATCAAGAAGACCTTTGATAGGAAGGCCAAGATTAGATCTTTCCAAGTTGGAGATCTAGTGTTAAAATGGGATGCAAATAGAGAAAAAATGGGAAGGAATTCAAAATTTGATGCCATTTGGAGTGGCCCATACATGGTCATAAAGTGTAAGGATAGCAATGCCTTCCAATTGTCTTCATTGGATGGCGAAGAACTACAGATTCCAGTCAATGGAATCTATCTAAAGCATTGCTATTAAAGGGAAATTCTCCACCTTGTAAATATTAGCTTAGGTTTTCATTCCTCCAAGTGCTTGTGCACATTGTTTTGCTGTAGGTTGTTTTGCTTTCCCTAAGTGCTTCGGCATAGCTTGCTGTTCCTGGGAATGTGTTGCAGGCCTTGCTCCATCAGGTGATTTTCCATGTTCCTCTTTGCAATGTTCTAATCAGTTGGGGTATTAAATAGAGAATCAAGTGACTCTAGGCCCAATGGATTGCTTCAGGTAACTGGTAACTTCATCCAGTAGGTAGATGACCCCTCTGAGTCACCAAAATTATTATCCCAAATGTGCCCCCTACTCATTTTGTGGCTAACTCCTTTACATCTTTCCTTCTCTTGTGCCTCAGTCAGAATATTTTGTTTTCCAGGCACTCAAAACCTTCTGAAAATGACACCATTGGATAGAGCTATTTCTCAGATTTCCAGAAAGGTAAATTTTTCCTCCTAACTCCACATATTTTTCAAGTTATGGCTCAGCAGAGTTTTTGTGGGAATTTTTTCCCTGAAGGCCCATAGCCAATCAGGAGCTGCCACGTGTCCAAGGGCGAAAAAACGCCAAGCGACCAGAAGGAAAAAAATGGTCAGGAAGGGCCTACTCCTAATTAGAATGTGCCATGTGGCACCTAGAGTGGCGGAGAGTGGGGAAAAGTTGAAAAATGTTCCAAAGACCAAACGGGTAAAAATTCAAACTTTTTGCCCACCGATCTGATTTTGGCCTGTTTTTGCCCTAAAACTTCAAATCACCATAACTTTTGATCCAGAGCTCAAATTTTCATGTTATTTATATCAATGGAAAGCTGGTGAAATTATCTACATGATTTCATGGTCAATTTTAAATTTTTGTTCAGTTTCGAGGGAGAAAATCAATAAAAATATTCTGGTATGCGCCCATGGATAGAACTAACATTTCAACAACCAATTTTAATGCAAAATGGGTAGCATTGTTCTCCAACATGGTCAAAAATTTTAGGGCATGGGTTTTTAAGGACCTCTATGTTTTTTTTAATGCATTTTGGTCAATGGGGAATGGCTCCCACGTTTTTCACATTTTCTCTCTCCTGGGCTCGACCCATGCACTGTAAAAGCCAAATTTGGCTCATTTTTCAAAGGATGAACACCTTTTTGCACATCAAGCTTATGTTTTCACCTTGAACAAGTGATTTTGGAAGTATCAGACCTTCCAGGGATTGTAACAGGTTTTTCTACCTCTTTGGTGTTGGAATATAAGGATTTTGATGTTGAAAATCACAATGCAGGATCTGTGAATGCTTTCAGTCCTTTATATGTGTTGTTTGCTTCATTTAAAACCCTTGATTACAGCTTATCAACATGTGCATGGTGTTTTATGTTACAATTTCTGATTTGTGTCAATTTGCATGAACAAGAAGTGCTCACCACTCCTTTGGTGTATCACCCTTATCAGTTTAGTTTCAATTTTTGCATTTCTTATCCCTGTCTCCTTGCAAATTAGGATAAAATTAGGATCTGAACCTCTGCAATTGTGCAAATATAGATCTAATCAGAGGATTTTGAGGAACCATCCTCTAATCTAGAGATTCCTCTCTCATCTTGTAAGTCCCACACTTGGAGAGAGGTTTCAATGTTGTGCAATCACACTGGATGCCCTGAACATCAACTTAGAACCTTGATTTGCATCCAGGGGTGCTGCTAATTTGCAATAATAGGTTCTTTTATTGAGACAGTTAATTAAAAGCACCTCATTTTAATGACAAGTACTTAATATGCTCAGTTTAATGAACTGACCCGTGCAAGTAATTTTGCAGATGAAACTTGAGTATAAATGAAGACATGGTTGTTTTCCGATACTTCTTTGATTAACCGAAGATGGATTGTATTGATAGCTATTAATCCTCCATGAAGAAATGAGAAAGGAAAAAGTTACATTCTTCTATCTTTATGAGTTGTAATGTTGTTTGATATAAACAAAGTCCAGCTGTTTGGACTGGCAAATGTATAGATTATAAATTTGATGGATGAATACAAGTAAAAGTGTGATATTTTCAATAACTGTATCAGTTTGATATTGTTGAATAAGTTTGAGAATATAACATTATTCCTTGACTTGGAATTATTCAAATGTTAATGGATGAATTTAAAAGGAAATAACATCTATTCTTTACTTGAATGCAACTTTTACATTGAAATGTGCAATTAGTTCATACTTGGGTTAAGATGAATTTTGAATTGACATTAAAAAGATTTAGATAAACACAAAATCCTAATTGGAAGGTATTCAGGATTAGCTTGAAAGATAAGGGATATCAAATAACTTAGGGGCATCCGAACCTTGTATTTGGACTTCGTTAATAGCCTCGAATGTTTAAATTCAGAAAATAAAGATATGGGAAATCATATCTATTGTTAACAGACCTTAACTAAGTAAGGTTAAGGAGGATAAATGAATAAATTCATTTAGAATTAGACCTTTGTTTAAATGACATCTAATAAGATGGAATTCTGAATTTGTTTACAGTTGTGGAAAACTTGGTTAAGTTTAATAGTTTAAACTTAGTAAGTTTATCGATAATGGACCGATTAGTCCAAAGATTAAGAAAGGAACCGAGAAGTGAATATGCAACCCTTCGGTATGAAGGAGGAGATGCATATTAAGCTAGAAGACAGACTATTCTCTCTTAGCTACATACAACTATAACAAGAACAAGGATAAAGGATTAGCATGGCTGCTGAAAGTTGATCTTAAATACTAAGATTATAACCAATCACAATTGAGCTAGATGTGTACCCTCGATGAGAGGATTTCGTAGGACATTGACATACGTCAGCTACAATATGGTGTCTTTGTGGAGGCGGGGCCTTCATGATGACAAAATTTTATAGCTGACATATTACAATGCCCTCCTGAATTAAATCATCAAGTTTACATAAGCTGGATACGATCTTTAGTTACCATGAGTAACTTCCTATACTCGTTCATATTGCTAGTTGGGGTTAGAGTTTGACCTTAAATGGAAGGACTGGTAGAGACTAGGAAAGACCATTCTAGATAACAAATGAAGTGAGATGAATGACATATTCCATTGGTGTGTATCACATCTAGGAATATGATCATGCAAAGCATGTGAAAATCTTTGGCCAAAGTATCGCAAGTGCTGGTTGCATTGTCCTAATCACCTAGTTTAAGATGCAGGATGTCAGATGAATATCAGTAACATATATTCAGATAGGCTTCTTAAATGGATCACTTCGATAACTAGAAATGGTAAGAGAACCCTGTATATTCATTATACTATGCATGAATTAACATGAAGGATCAGTAAGTTGCTGAGTCATGAAATGAGAGATCGCTGAAACTCTGAGCCATAAAGTGGGAGGTCGATAGTTCTTCGAGTCATTTACAGTAGCATATGGTATCTATTATAAAATTGAATGGCACTGAATGTGTGTTCCATATTACAAATATGTGAATAGAGAACATTAGTTTTAAAAGGAAATTATGTGATCCAAAATGCATTAATTAGACAGAGAACAATTATTAAAACTTGAACGTGTGTTTGAATTATATAATTCATAACAAGGAATGTTGTATAAATTTTTTTTCCCTTGTTCTAGTATTTTAAATGAGGATGTTACATCTTGGTATCAGAGCTGAAGGTTGCAGCTCTTAGACCTAATGAGTCCACAATTTAATAAGGTTTACATTTTCTTATTGAACAGAAAATGGTTAGAACAAGAGGAAATGCTTCGAACAACCCGTTACCGGGTGGAGAAAAAGCTACTGCTCAAAATCTGGATGAAATCCTTGCTAGCCTACTAGACACGAGAGATAGTTTGATTGTTTTGGAACAACAGTCAGTGGGCAATGAAGAGGAGGAAGAAGAAGCTGATATAAATGATCAGCCACCTCCTGTGGACAACACCAATGGAGGGAATCTGGGTGTTGATAATAGTAATGTGAATGCTCCTAATCATCCTGAAAATAAAAGGGCAAGATTAGTAGTTGAACTTACAAATGACATAAAGAGAATAAGTTCTCCAAAGTTTGATGGAACAACCCTTGGGGATGGAGCTGAGAATTGGCTCAGTGAAATGGAGAAGTACTTTGCAATAAGAAAATTCTCCGAGGAGACCAAAGCGATATGGTGAGCATATCAACTTTCTCATGAAGCATCATCATGGTGGGACAACCGTAAGGTTGAGTTGAATATTGTTGAATTAGACATAACTTGGGATCAATTTAAGGGTTACTTTAGGCAACGATGGCTGCCTCAACTCTATTTTGATAGGAAAATGACTAAATTTCAGAACTGGTCGCAAGGAAGGATGACAGTGATAGAATACTGGGAAGGGTTTACTAAACTCCTTAAGTAACAAACCTTTAGATAGTGTGCAGAACAGCTTCGCAAAAGTTAGTGGCAATGGACAAAAGTCCTATGGGAGCCAAAATGATAAATTCAAAGCTGGGTAACAAATTTGAGCCTAGGAAAGGGCCAGTTGGAGGATGCCTCAACTGTGGAAAGGACCATTACGCAAGTCACTATCCTCTGAAAAAGGATGATCGCGATCAGCAGCATAGGATACACACTGCGGTGGCTAACAAACAAGCTGAAAAGCAAGTTACACCTATAGAAGTTTCGGGTAAGTTATTCGGTACACCTGTAGTCATACTTTTTGATACTGGAGCCACTGAATGCTTTATTTCTACTAAACTTGCAATGGAATTAAAAAGAAAAGCTGAACGAATGGATAAGACATGGACAGTGACCTTATGGGAATAATGTTGTCCATACAGTCAAAATGTGCCTTTTTGGGGCAATTCTTGACTTGCCCAGTTTCTCCACCGAAGTTGACATGTATGTCACTCCTTTAGGATCATATGATATCATTATTGGAGTTAACTGGTTGGCATAACATAAGGCAAAGGTCGACTGTTATGAAAAATAAATTTGTTGTTTTGACGACCTGCAGAAAGCAACAGTCATTCAAGGTGTAAAGTGTGAAGTTGCAGTTAGGAAACTAACAGCTATGCAACTAAAAAGGGTTAAAAATAGAGGCTGCACCTTGTATGCAGTAAAAATGATAGAAAATGCTGAGGAGGATAATGATTTCATGGAAAGATATCCATTATTAAGGGATTTCAGTGATGTATTTCCAGAGGAATTACAAGGTCTTCCACCCAAACGAGAGTTTGACTTTGCATTAGAAATCAAGCCAGGAACTGAACCCATATCTAAGGCACCTTATAGAATGACCACCCTCGAGTTGGTAGAGCTAAAGGCTCAATTACAGGAACTTTTTACTAAGGGGCTGATAAGACCCGAGCGTCTCACCATGGGGAGCGCCAGTAATTTTTGTAAAGAAAAAGGATGGCACATTGAGACTGTGCATTGATTATAGAATGTTGAACAAGGCAACTATTAAGAATCAATACCCACTTTCTAGGATTGATGATCTGTTTGACCAGATGCGTGGAGCATCAGTCTATTCAAAAATAGATCTTTGATCTGGGTATCATCAGTTGAGAATAAAGGAAGAAGATATTCATAAAACAACTTTTAGAACAAGGTATGGGCATTATGAATTCATGGTGTTACCTTTTGGGTTGACAAATCATGCACCTACCGCCTTCATGAATCTGATGAACAATATTTTTCAAGAATACCTAGACAATTTTGTGCTTGTATTCTTGGACGACATTCTTATATACTCTAAAAATGTCGAAGAGCACCAAGAACATTTAAGGGTAGTACTGGAAGTTTTAAGAAAGAGGAAGTTGTATGGTAAACTATCTAAATGTTCCTTTTATGATGCAGAGGTGCATTATTTGGGACACGTTATAAGCAAGAAAAGAATAGCTGTAGACCCTTCAAATATCACAGCTATAACCGAGTGGCCTGCACCTAAGAATGTGCATGAAGTAAGAACCTTCATGGGCTTGGTAGGATATTATAGAAATTTCGTTAAGGATTTTTCAAAAATTGCTGCCCCAATCACTTCACTGCAAAAGAAGGATAAGAAATTTGTCTGGACTGAAAAATGTGAATCTGCCTTTAAAAATTTAAAGGAATAGTTAACTACAGCACCCTATTTTAACAATACCAGATCCAAATGGAAATTTTATGGTTGTAACAGATGCATCGGGAGAAGGCCTTGGAGGTATTCTATTACAGAATGACCATGTCATAAGCTTATGAAAGCAGAAAGCTTAAGTTACATGAACAAAATTATGGTCCACATGACCTAGAGCTTGCTGCCATTGTACATGCACTTCAAATGTGGAGGCATTACCTTTTAGGCAAACCTTTTGAGTTAAAAACTGACCATCTGGGGTTGAAGTATATTTTTTACTCAGCCAAATTTGAATGCAAGACAACAAAGATGGTTAGAAATTTCTGTCTCAATATGATTTTGGTATAAGCTACATCAAAGGTAAGAAAAATTAGAGTGGCAGATGCTCTGAGTCCGAGAAGGAAGCACATCTTTGCTCTTATAACGTTAAGAACTCAATTTAAGGATGAGGTGAAAGATGCCTTGGAATCAGATCCTTATTTCTAGCAAGTTAAAACAACACTTACTGTAGATCCAAAGGATGTGAGGTATAAAGGATTTCACTTTGATAGCGAAGGAATTCTAAGGTTCAAAAATAGGATCTATATACCCTTGGCAAATGATTTAAGAAGGAAATTGTTAACTGAATTCCATAATTCACCTTTTTCTGGACACCTTGGAATTACGAAAATGCTTGCTGATCTTAAGAAGCAATACTTTTGGAAGGGAATGAAAAAGGATGTGGTGGAATTTGTAACACACTGCTTGGAATGTCAGCGTGTTAAGGTGGAACATATGCATCCCACTGGATTATTGTATCCCCACAGTGTTCCACAGTACAAATGGTAAGTGATAACGATGGATTTCATTCAAGGATTGCCTATGTCAAGGAATAAGCATGATATCATCCTGGTTGTCATCGACAAATTAACCAAAGCGGCACACTTCATTGTTGGTAATTTGAAAGACGAGTGCACCAGTGTTAGCAAGAAGATTTGTACATGAAATTTTCAGATTGCATGGAATACCCCGAATTGATCATATCAGACAGAGATCCGAGGATGACATCAAGGTTTTGGAAAACGGTTAATGTGGCCTTGGGAACTAAATTAAACTTCAGCTCTGCATATCATCTGGAGAAGGATGGACAGACCGAGAGAGTCAATCAAGTTTTAGAGGACATGTTAAGAATGTATTGCATGGACCAGCAGTATAAATGGGAGGAATACCTTCCGCTGGTTGAATTTGCCTACAATAATACATACCACGCCTCTTTAAAAATGGTTCCCTTTGAAGTATTGTATGGAAGAAAATGCAGAACCCCTGTTAGTTGGGACAACGTACAGGACAGAGAGGTAATTGGGCTAGAAATCCTCATGGAAATGGAACAACAAATCAAAATGATTTGGGAACATCTAAAGGAGGCTTCCTATAGGAAAAAGAGTTATGCAGACTTAAAGCGGGTTGATAGGAATTATGAACTTGGTGAGAAGGTATTTCTTCAGGTTAAGCTGAAAAAGTGTCAATAAATTTTGGCAAGGCTGCCAAGTTGTCGCCACGTTACGTGGGACCTTTTGAAATTGTTGAAATAATCAACCCTATAGCTTATCATCTAGCATTACCTCTTGCTTTATCACAAATGCATGATGTTTTTCATATTTCTTTGCTTAAGAAATACGTAACAAATTTATCACATGTGCTAAATTGGAATTCCTTGCAGGTCCAAGACCTAGGAATAATCATGGTTAAGCCCATTCGAGTGCTGGGAACTCACCAATTGTACTTAAGAAATCACGAAGTGAATCAATGTAGGGTCCAGTGGGACCAATTTAGCGAAGAAAGTGCAACTTGGGAAAATCTCGAAGAAATGAGATCTACTTTTCCATACTTGTTTGATTAAAATTGAAATTCGAAAAACTGATAATTCTACCAAATTTAGACAATTATTGGTCTATTTTACAGTTATCTTAAAAAACTATTTTAAAGAGTGAATCTGTTTTTGGTATGAACTTATGAATGAAAGGACAATAACTGAATTTTGTCCTAGAAACTCCTTGAATTGGTTAATTTGATCATCGGGACGATGATTCTTTAAGAAGGGAGGAATGTAATGCCTTGATTTTTGTAAGTTATCATGGTAATTACCTTTCATGATGTTGTAACTACATAGATGAAGATAAATATGTTAAGACACATCTTTTGATCTTAGAGGAATGTGTTGCTGATCTGGACCCTTGTTTACTGTAACTTGATACTTGGGACAGAAGTTATTATTGCTTGTGTGATTGCTAATGAGACAATAGACTTGTCGTATGATGTGGCCTTCTTATGATCGCTTTGTCGATTTACTTTTAAACTAGACTGAAGGTTGATATAAATGTTGTAGCCCCTGATTTCAGGTATGAATATCTGGTACGTAGATGCCAATGAAAAAGGTTACGATTCTCGAACCACACACCGTTGTAACGCTAGATAGTGTAAGACGATAAGGGCCTGGATGCAAGTGGCATAGGTATGTGGAACTTAGGATGAAATGTCCTCCTTAATGTTGAATATGACTGTCAGGCGGAAGGACTTGATATGGAAACTAGTTAATTAAATATTAGGGGATTAAACCCTAACCTACCCCTAAGTTTTATCTTATACCCTAACTACTATCCTATATGGATTTTAGATTTCATAAGGGAGAAAATAGATATAAATTCCATTAACCTATGAACTAGGCGAATGACCTAGATATGGACTATTAAAATCCTAAACTAATCCTAACCTAAGGAAGGGGACGCATAGATCCATGTGGATGGGAAGGATAAGGAGGGAAGGTAGGAAATTTAATGGGACAGTAAATGAAGTCCTTACATGTACAGCGCCAAGTTTGGCGGGAACAAAGAAAAGTTGGAGGCGTCCAAATAGCTTAGAAATTAAATGGAATTTATATGCAAATTTGAAATTTGGAAACTCACCAACCTGATTCGGTGGTGGCGTGAGTAATGAGGAAAGGTAGTGCAATCAATGCACTAATTATCTTGGTCTTAGTGACCAGCTTTCCTTGGAAAGAGGATAGAGGAAAAAGGAAACTTGTTTGTTGCTGTGTGCATTTGGATTTTAGTTGCTCTGCATTTTGTTTCTCCCTGGTTCTGTTGAACCATATGTGTTTTGATTATTATCTTTGTTCTTTGGAAAAACAAAGGCTATTCTTGATCCTGTGGAAGTTAGTGACTTGTTGGGAAGCCTGGCCAAGGATGTCGTGGAGAGAAACAAGTCCAGTGGGCGCAGTTTTCTTCGAGCCATAAGAAAAATTAACAGGCATGTTAAGCCCTTCTACTTAAACCACTTGCTTTTGCTTAATAGTCTCATTAAAACAACCTTGCTCTTATGATGGGGGTCTTGGTTATTTGATTTGGCTGTTACGTTGAGATGATTTCGAGTTGAGTCATTTTATTTTGCTGTACCCAGCTTGAGCATTCTTTTCATAATGAGTAAGTTGATTACACTGTCCTTGTTGTGTGGTTTGTTTCGGCAGTGTTGGGTATTCACTTTATTACCATTTTGGGTTGTGCTAATAAATACATTAGCTAAATGAATATCACTTCTGAGTTCTGAGCATTCTTGTCAAAATGAAAAAATGAGATGATTTGTATGTCTAGTTGAACTATCCTTAAAAGAATGAACACGTCTTGGGTATTCTCTGGTGTTTGAAGAAAATGATTGTTCTTCTTATTGAAATCATTAATGAATTATGTTTTCTCTTTGCTGCTTCGAAATTTGAAGGTAATGGGAAAGAGGATTTTATTGTGCATTTTGGATGCGGTTTGATCTTCTAGTCTGAACTGTCATCATGAAAATGAACATGGCTTTGTGTTTCTATACAAATGAATGAATTAAATGATATTTGGCTTGCTATTGAGATTGTTTTGACTGTACCTTGCTTGCGCATCTATTACCCTATGCGGGTTTGCATTGATAAAGGCATTGTTATGCGAATATTGTATTTCCGAGTTCAGTGTGTGGAAACGTTTGGGAAAAACAAATCTGTGGTGATATAATTAGACTATTATGCGAGTTATAATTCCTTGATGTTTTTCATTGCATAAAACACGGGTTCCCTAGGATAGTAAGGTTATTGTAGCATCCTACTTTGCTATACTAATTTGATGTGGTATTCTACCTACTGGTTCTTGGTATTCATATAGGACTGTTTGGAAGGAAGTTTTAATTTGACGAGGAACAGAAAATCAGTCTATATAATAGACTGAGTAGAGCATGCAAATTATATTGTGTCTTGCTGAACTCAAGGATATATATATATATATATATATATATATATATATATATAAGGATTGTGGGCCTTTCATCATTTTCATTAAGAACAGAATATGAATGGAATTATTCTTTGTTGTTGGAAAGTGAAAACTCTCATTACTAGGATGAAAGTGTGACTGGTTGTAGTCGCTGTACAATCTTGCATGTTATAAAGACATGAATGTCTGTAGAGTGAAATGTTTAAAAGGAAATGATTGCATTAGAGGTTCTTTTGGTACTAATTTTTATAGACTAGTTGCAATGAACTCTGGTCAACTTTTTGGAAAGGTAATAGTAGTTTTCAATTACTGAATATACTACTCTGAATGAATTATACTATTGAAGTATGTATGCTCTAAATAAGAGGTATTTGGATAGACAGTAAGAAGAGGTGATATGATCTTGCTCCCTTATATTCGATTATTTATTTTCATTTATTTCTCTTTGGAATGTTATCATTGATTGATATCACGTTTGGATTAAAAACTTCTAGTAGAGCTATGAGGAAAATAAAGAGAGTGTGAATGGATAATTTGAATTAATGATCATTTTTCTCTCATACAGTTGGAAATTTATAATTGTTATGGAACGAATTTCGTACTGCTTGGGTTAAGCATTTGTATTTAATTGTTGTTTGCTTGTTCTCTTTAGTGTTTGATTTCCTGAAATCAAATGAGTTGTATGAAAGAAGGGACAATAATTCGGTTTAGATTTTAGTTAAGATCTATCTTTTGAATTCACAACTATTGTAAGAGAATGGAATTGATAGCATTTATGTTAGAACAACAATTACGTAATTGTGTTTTTAGTTCTTACAGATGTTTGTAATCTAGAACTATTGAAGGAAATTACTTCTTGTAATAATTATTTGGGAAAGAAGGTAGTAATCCTTTGTCTGATTAGGAGGGTTATTGGATGATTGGGTTGATATGATATTCATCCTTTTTGGTATTTAATTCTTGAATGATGTTCATATTAACGTTTCATAAAAGCAGGGTTCTTTTATTGAGACAGTTAATTAAAAGCACCTCATTTTAATGACAAGTGCTTAATATGCTCAGTTCAATGAAATGACATGTGCAAGTAATTTTACAAATGAAACTTGAGTATAAATGAAGACATGGTTGTTTTCCGATACTTCTTTGATTAACTGAAGATGGATTGTATTGATAGCTATTACTCCTCCACGAAGAAATGGGAAAGGAAAAAGTTACATTCTTTTATCTTTATGAGTTGTAATGTTGTTTGATATAAACAAAGTCTAGTCGTTTGGACTGGCAAATGTATAGATTGTAAATCTAATGGATGAATACAAGTAAAAGTGTGATATTTTCAATAACTGTATCAGTTTGATATTGTTGAATAAGTTTGAGAATATAACATTATTCCTTGACTTGGAATTATTCAAATGTTAATGGATGAATTTAAAAGGAAATAACATCTATTCTTTACTTGAATGCAACTTTTACGTTGAAATGTGTAATTAGTTCATACTTTGGTTAATATGAATTTTGAATTGACATTTAAAAGATTTAGATAAACACAAAATCCTAATTGGAAGGTATGCGGGATTAGCTTGAAAGCTAAGGGATATCAAATAACTTAGGGGCAACCGAACCTTGTATTCAGACTCCGTTAATAGCCTCGAATGTTTAAATTTAGAAAATAAAGATATGGGAAATCATATCTATTGTTAACAGACCTTAACTAAGTAAGGTTAAGGAGGATAAATGAATAAATTCATTTAGAATTAGACCTCGTTTAAATGATGTCTAATAAGATGGAATTTTGAATTTGTTTACAGTTATGGAAAACTTGGTTAAGTTTAATAGGTTAGACTTAGTAAGTTTATCGATAATGGACTGATTAGTCCAAAGATTAAGAAAGGAACCAAGAAGTGAATATGAAACACTTCGGTATGAAGGAGGAGATGCGTATTAAGCTAGAAGATGGACTAAGTCTCTCTTAGCAACATACAACTATAAGAAGAACAAGGATAAAGGATCAGCATGGCTGCTGAAAGTTGATCTTAAATACTAAGATTATAACCAATCACAATTGAGCTAGATGTGTACCCTCGATGAGAGGATTCTGTAGGACATTGACATACGTCAGCTACAATATGGTGTCTTTGTGGAGGTGGGGCCTTTATGACGACACAATGTTATAGTTGACATATTACAATGCCCTCCCGAATTAAATCATCAAGTTTACATAAGCTGGATACTAAGTTCTTGGCTGGGGATAGGAATGTGATCATGTATACAGAGTGACTCCGGAGGACTAAAGGTAACTAGACACACAGAGTCATCTAGGAATGACACCATATGTCTACGTATCTTTAGTTACCATGAGTAACTGTTGTTACAAATCAGCAGCACCCTTGGATGCAAATCAAGGTTCTGAATTGATGTTTTAGGCATCCAGTGTGATTACACAACATGGAAACCTCTCTCCAAGTGTGGGACTTGTGAAAATGAGAGAGGAATCTCCAGGTTAGAGGCTGCTTCCTCAAACTCTTCTGATTTAGATCTATATTTTACACAACTACAGAGATTCAGATCCTAATCCTACTCTAAATTGCAAGGAGACAGGGATAAAAAATGCAAAAATGAAACTAAACTAAAGATGGTGATGCACCAAAAGGAGTGGTGAAACTTTTTTTGCCATGTAAATAGACACAAATTCATGAAATGCAACAAGGGAAAACATACACAAGCTGATAAATGTAATTAGAGGTCTTAAAATGAAGTAAAACAATACAAACAGAGGACTGAAAGCATTCACAGAGTTTGCACTGTCAATTCCATGTAAAAATCTCTTGCATTCCACCCTCAAAGAGGTATAAACTTGCTACAATACTTGAAAAAGGTCTGATTCTTACAACTATCACTTGCTGGAGGTGAAAGAAGAAGTTTTCTATGCCAAAAAGTGTTCAACCATGAAGAAATGAGCAAAATCTGGCTTTTACAGTACATGGGTCAAGCCTAGGAGAGAGAAAATGTGAAAAACACATGGGAGCCATCCCTCATTGATGGAAAATTCATTAAAACAACATGGAGGACCTTACAAACCCATACCCTATGATTTTTGACTATATTAGAGAAGAATGCGACCCATTCTGTATTAAATTTGGTTGTTGAAATGTCATTTCTGGCCATGGACACGTACCAGAACTATTTTTGAATTTTCTCTCTCTAAACTGAACCAAAATTAGAAATTGACCATGAAATCATGTAGAGAATTTTAACAGCTTTCCAATGATATAAATAACGTGAAAATCCGAGATCTGGATCAAAAGATATGATCGTTTGAAGATTTAGGGCAAAAATGGCCCAAAAACCGATCGGCGGGATTTTTTTTTCAAATTTTACCTTTTATTTGTCTTTGGAAAAATTTTCAAAAATTCCCCGCACTCCACTAGTCAGATGCCGCATGGGAAGCTCTGATTCACTCTGGAATTCTCTCTCCTTCTCTTTTCCATGGGGTTTCCTTTGAAAATAGACCTTTTTATACTCTTTTGGAAAAAAAATCATATTTTCATCAGACCCCCGAACTCCTCTGCCACGTGGCAGCTTCCTATTGGCCGCGGGCCTCAAATGGGAACAAATTTCACAAAAACTCCGCTGAGCCATAACTTGAAAAATATAAGGAGTTAGGAGGCAAACTTTAGCTTTCTGGAAAGCTGAGAGAGAGCTCTATCTAATGGTGCCATTTCTAGAAAGCCTTGAGTGACTAAAAATAAAAAAATGTAGACTGAGGCACAAGAGAGGAAAGAACACAAGGAGTTAGCCACAAAAACGAGCTGAGGCACCATTTTGGATAACAGTAACTTCCTATACTCGTTCATATTACTAGTTGGGGTTAGAGTTTGACCTTAAATGGAAGGACTAGTAGAGACCAGGAAAGACCATTGTAGATAATAGATGAATTGAGGTGAAGGACGTATTCCATTGGTGTGTATCACATCTAGGAATATGATCATGCAAAGCATGTACAAATCTTTGGCCAAAGTATCGCAAGTGTTGGTTACGTTGTCCTAATCACCTAGTTTAAGATGTAAGATGTCAGATGAATATCAGTAACAGATATTCAGATAAGCTTCTTAAATGGATCACTTCGATAACTGGAAATGGTAAAAGAACCCTGTATATTCAGTATACTATGCATGAATTAACATGAAGGATCAGTAGGTCACCGAGTCATGAAATGAGAGATCGCTGAAACTCTGAGCCATAAAATGGGAGGTCGGTAGTTCTTCGAGTCATTTACAGCATCATATGGTATCTGTTATATGATTGAATGAAATTGAATGTGTGTTCCATATTGCAAATATGTGAACAGAGAACATTAGTTTTAACAGGAAATTTTGTGATCCAAACTGCATTAATTAGATAAAGAACAATTATTAAAACTTGAACATGTGTTTGAATTATATAATTCATAACAGGGAACGTTGTATAAAAAAATTTTCCCTTATTCTAGTATCTTAAATGGGGATGTTACAGTGCGTGTAAGTGTATGTGTGTGTGCGTGTGTGTGTGCGTGTGCGTGTGTGAGTGTGTGTGTGTAGGTATGGGTCTATGTGTGTGTGCGTGCTTGCGTATGTGCGCCTGCATGTGTTGGCATGCGTGTGTGTGGGTGTGCGTATATGTGTGTGTGTATGTGTGTGTGCGTGTTTATGCACGTTTGTGCATGTGCATGTGGATGTGTGTGTTCGTGTGTGTGTGTGTTTGTGCGTGTGCGTGTGTAATACCCTGAACTGTTGTTACTTCCTCCTAAGCATACAAGTGTTTATATGTGATTTCTTTTGTAAAAAGGATGTGTTCCTTTGATTGAGAAGTCATGCTTGATATGTACTGAATCTTCTTTGCAGATTGCAGATCTTTGACTGAGTCAGAATTTGATTAGACTCTTTTATTTATTTCATTTTACATCTGAGTTTAATTTGATCTCGGAACGAATTATAAAGTTATTCATCTATAAGACCTAGCCTTGGATCAGTGGTATTGATCCAAGTAGTGCTTTAAGTTTTTCATGATGAATTAAAAATTATAAACCTTTCACAGGTTGCAAGGTCTGAATTCGTTGAATAAAGCCAATCCCGAGTCTAACTCAGGTTGATCATGTGAAATGGAATGGTTCCCGATATCGAAGTATATCTGGAAGGTCTTGGTCATGGACCAGGTAATAATTCTGTTGCATATAATTCCATAGCCTAAGGCAGAACAGGAGCTAACCCTGTTCAAGAATGCATGTTGTAGGTCTTTTTCTGAGCATACGGAATGTAGACCTAACTGGAATTATTAATGTTAGTAACCTAAAACTAAACTTAACCTAGGGGTTAGTGTTAATCTAACCTAGACCTAGGCTAAGAGCTAACGTCCTAAGTTAGTATCTATGTTCTATGAAGTTAGACTAGGTGTTATCCTAAATCCTAACCTAAGTTACTAACCTAACTATTGAGCAAGGATTATGGGGACCTATGGAGGGGTGCGAACCATGGGCGGCAGTTTCTATGTTATTAAATGCGTGGATAAGCATGAGGGACAGGTAATTGGTGGAGGTTTTAAAACGGCTAACTTGAGCCGACGTGGCAGGTCACCAAAATTAGAAATGGTCTTGGAATTTCTCTTGTCTATCGCCAACTATGGCAGTCGGTGGCAGTGGAGTTTGAGCGGGAAATTGGGAGTAAATGCAATTAATGAGCTCGGTAGTCGAGCTCAGATTTCGCGAGAAGGCATGCAAATTGGAAAGTTGTTGGTTTGTTTGGCTTATCACGAATTCCGGTTTTCCCTCTGCCTGTTCACTGGTTCTTCGCACCAGTCTTCTTGGTGTTGCATGGCGAGTATGAGCGTATCTAGCTCTTTCCTCTGGCAAGGAAAATATATATGTCATGGAGATAGCAAAATTTTGTTGGTAGCTCTAACTTGGAAAAGGAAAAGGAAGTCCGAGCTCTTTCAGTGGTCTGCTTCGGAATTTTGAGCAAATATCCAGGCATGTTAGGCCCTAACCTTTAAAAATCTTGCTGTCTTTCAAGTGATTTCATTAGAACAACTCTGTTCAGATGATTTTTGAAATTGGTTGGTTTCTATGGTAGTCTTGTGTGATTTTTGGCACTGTATATTTTGCTGTTCGATTTTCAAATTTAACCCTTGATGGGTGTGTGTTGTATTTCGAACTGTTCTCTGTTTTATTATGTTTCACATTCCGGCGTAAGTCTGTGTAACGAATGCTTGAAGGGTACTTATCCTGCTCTGTGAGTACCCGTGCATGTTTCCCTTGCTGGGTTCAGGCTACTGTGATGCTTGTTGATTGATTCCCGTAGTCAATGCTTGTTGTTGATATTTACCATCAAAGCTGGTTATGGATACTCGTGGAAGTGAATACTGAAGGATTTTTGTTTGATGTCTCAGTTTTATCGAACTCTTTGTAAGCTCTGCCGTGGTAAATATTGGTTGTGGTTACAGATTCTTGTTGGGTTTCGTTGAAAACTAAAGTTATTTGTTAATAAATAACTTGCTATGTTACTGTGTCTCATCGCGACCCTGTTGAGGTTGTTTTTCCTTGCGTTGTGGTTATGGGTCTGAACCCGTTGACAGTATGCAATATGTATATATTTATATTTGTTGTAATCGGAACGACTCCGTGGAGTCGATTGAATGATTTATATATATATACTTGGACCACTGTTGAAGCTTAATATAATTGAGCATTGGTATTTGATGTGCCAGTGACTTGAAGTAATAACATGTATTATGACCTCTGTTATTTTGTAAGGATACCTTCGTATTGCAAGGATTTTGTGGTACAGACTCTTTGGGTGTATTTTTACGTTTTCATTCTGTGCAAACTTGTGCAAAAAAATTGACAAGGGTTCAGTCGGATTTCTTGTTTTGAAATCAGTATTTAGATTTGCTTTTGCCTGATTTTTAAATGTGCACCATTGATTGGCTCGGATGGAATCATATGCAATTATTTGTCTTGTTACTGTTGTTTGGATTCAGTTGAATCCTTGGAAGGTAACCTGTATTTTTGTCTCATATTAAACCTGATTTTTGGTACACTGTTGTTTTTGTCACTGATGGAGTTCCTTGAGTATGAGTAGTTATCATGTGTCCTGGCTCTGTTGAAGTGAGTCGCGAATACCATACTTTAAACTTGAATGCGTCCAGGTGAGAATAGACATGTTATGTTCCTTTCCGTTTATTCCAGCCCGATTGAGACTGAGCATGTTTCGGAAATTCTGTGTGATTATCTCGGCATAGTCTTAGGGAAACATCAATTGCTCAATGCCATGGAGTCTATTGTTGACTGCGATATAATAGAATTTCCTTGATTTCGACCTTGGGTCGAAAAGCCTTACTGTATATAAGCAGAGACTAGCATGGGCTGTAGTTTGTTGTATTCCTTTAACTTAAATGGAACTATGGTGCTTTTGATGACCGCGTCTGATTTATTTATATATATATGTCTAGTCTCAAGCTTGGCTGAACAAAGGAACTATCGACTTCCCCTCGACAGACGATGGCGTTGAATTTCTTCTTGTGGTCGCTTCATGTGGAAAGTCCTGTGTAAACTGTTGATTGACATTCATCTGTTTGATTTAAGAGCTACTGCAATGATAATATGTTACAGGAGTTTTGTTATAATTGATTTTAACAAAACTATAATCCTTTTTGTGGCTCGATAGCTTTATTTGTAAGTTTATAAGAGACGGAACAGTCATGAGCTTGTGTGAAGAGAGATATGGATGACTTGTTTCTTTCTCTTCTATTATGAAAATATATGTCGATATTTATCTAACAGTTGGAACTGTTTTTAACATAAGGTTGGAATCAGGATTGATATGATATTCCTCTTTTTCAGTTGAATTTAATGACTTGTCTGATGTTCGTTCATCTTGGGATTTACAATGAATAATTGCTTGGGATACTTTTGTTCTTCTTGATCCCTAATATTTTGATGAAATATTTGAGAAGCATATAGGACTATTCTGTAACAAAAATTTGTATTACAAGTTATAGACATGTTGTATTACTAAAGTATAGTCAGAATTATGTTTACTTGTTTGGTGAATTGATCTCATTTAAACAGGGTGTTTAATGAAAACAGTTGGTGGATTGCAATTGTTTTAAGAGTTAGTGCTTATCATGCTCAGTTCATCGAACTGACCCATGTTGACAATTTTGCAGATGGTCGCCGTAAGTGGTAAAAGCATGCAAATCTGACAGGATGTTCAGATTGTTTAACTTGGTTATGATGAATTCAGTTCGATTTTCTTTTAATGTACTATAAGAGGAAAGATGTTCCTTTTTACTGAGTAAT
The DNA here is from genome assembly GCA_019776745.2 of Taxus chinensis. Lineage (NCBI taxonomy): Eukaryota > Viridiplantae > Streptophyta > Pinopsida > Cupressales > Taxaceae > Taxus > Taxus chinensis. The sequence continues at coordinate 465,485,149 of CM034148.1, forward strand.
GTATGGAGTATGCTGAATGCATAAAATGTATTTGTATAGTTCTGAAAGGAATGGAAATAAGTATTTGTTACTTATGTGTTGTATTCTTATTTTGATAGTTGACCTTCTTCGGTTTATATACCGAAGGGGCATTGTTATCATTGTATAATTTGGAGACTTTTGTGATTGTCAATGAAAGCTTACAAGAAAATGTGATTGAATTCTTATGAGTGTTTAGTAGTTCTAATTTGTTCTATCGAAAGCAAAATTGAAATTTAAATCATTGTCTTTCTAAAGATAGGATTAAAATAAACCTAAGCAGAACGCTAATCAAGCTGAAATAAATTACTAATCCCTAGTCTTGATTATGACAGGACAACATTTAATTGGATTCTTAATCATTTATATCTTGATACTAATAGGTATGATATAAATTCAGTTAGGAGAACTGATATAAACCTAATGGGGTTCAGATGGCAATCTCATATGAAGTTTATGAGTTATTGTCCAATTCCGTTGTTTTAGAATCATGTATATTCTAAGAACTCCTTGATGAGACCTTGGCCTTAATATCCCCACCGTGTAATGGGTTTTATTGAGGAAGGTCATCCTAAGATGAGGAATCCAGGGATCGGGAAAGGCTAACCTTAGGGGAACGTCTTTAATGTAATTTTAACTCAACGTGCGTAATGCATATTAATAAGTAGATCTTTTCGAGGTGGATTTAAAGGTTGACGGCACAAGTCAACTGCAGGGTTGTACCTCCGAGAAGATTAGGATCTTCTCGAAGTTACAACAATGCAGGTGACTTATGACGACACCCTTTGCATTGATCGTTAAGATTTACACTTTGATCTCGAACGAGTTACTCAGGGACCGATTAGGAATGTGGTTACGTTATAAGGCTGCCTAGGAGATTCGGGGTATCTTGACACACTGGTTTAACTAGGGTTGAACCAGTATGTCATCGTATCCCTAATCCTCGTGAGCATCCATATAACGTTATCACCTTGTTAATCCGTTTCCGAGTGAATAAGTTGGGATAGGAGGGACTGACAGAAGTCGGTATAAGACATTCTACATAACATAAGAATGGGGTGAAGGGCATATTCCAGATTGACGAGTATGCCGTTAAGGAATACGAGACATAAACAAGTATGTTTCAAATCTTTGGCCAAAGTATCGCAAGCTGCTGATTGCGTTGTCCTAATTCACCTAGTCTAAGGAATGAGATGCCGATGAATAATGGTAACAATTATTCAGTTAGGTTCCTTGGACAGAGCATTCTGAATCCCAGAATAGGGAAGAGAACCGCAAGAGTGAAGTGTTAAATAAAAATGCCAACTCTTATTACTCATGAATAGATCGGTAGATTACCGAGTCATGGAATGAATAGATCGGAGGTACTCCGAGTCATTACAGCTGCATATGGTTGTCTGTTATAAGAATGATTATTTGATTTGTGAGTTCTAAATTATGTATTTAGAACCAGGATGCAATTATCAAAAAAAAAAAAATTACTTGTTCTAAGGTATAAATTGAGGATGTTACATCTTGGTATCAGAGCTGAAGGTTGCAGCTCTTGGACCTATTGTGTCCATAATCTGATAAAAACCTGAATTTTCTTGTAACAAAAAATGGTTAGAACAAGGGGGAACGTTGCGAATAATGCTCCACCTGAAGGAGGAGCGGCAACAACCCAGAAACTTGATGAGATCCTTGCTGCCTTGTTGGACACAAGAGATCGCTTAGCTGTACTTGAGCAGCAGGTGATGGGAAATGAGGAGGATGAAGAAGCTGATAATAATAATCAGCAACCTCCTGAGGACAACCCCGACATGGGTGTTGATGTTAATGCTGGGAATGCACCTGTCCAACCAGAAAACAAAAAGGCCAGATTGGCAGCAGAACTCACTAATGATATAAAAAGGATAAGTCCACCTAAGTATGATGGCACCACATTAGGAGATGGAGCTGAGAACTGGCTCAGTGAAATGGAGAAGTACTTTGCAATAAGGAACTTCTCAGAGGAAACCAAAGCTATTTGGGGAGCCTATCAGCTTTCCCACGAAGCATCTTTGTGGTGGGATAGCCGTAAAGCTGAACTAAACATTGATGAGACCAATATTACTTGGGATCAATTTAAAGGCTATTTTAGGCAACGTTGGCTGCCACAACTTTTCTATGATCAGAAAATGACGGAATTTCAGAACTTAGCTCAAGGGAAGCTAACGGTAACTGAATTCTGGGAGCGGTTTACAAAACTCCTCAAGTATGTACCACAGTATCAAACTGACGAGAAGTTTAGAATACGGAAATTCATCATGGGATTGAATCCTGTGATAGGAGGAGAGGTCGATGTTCACAGTCCAACCACTATGGAAGGAGTTGTTGAAAAGGCCATAAGGCAAGAACATAAATTAAAGGCTATTTCTGCTCATAAAGAGGAAGTGCGGAAGAAGACTGACAAATCCTTCTTCAACCTCTCTTGCACCTAGAAAAGGACCATGGAAAAAGTTTGGAAACAAGAGTAAGTTTCCAGGAGATAACAATAAGAAAGCAGTAGTAAATAAGCCTGCTGGAAATGTAAGGGATAATTTTGTTAAAAATTATAATAATGGGCAGAAGCCCTATGGAGGACAACGTGACAATTACAAGGCTAGAGGCAATTCTGAGCCTAAAAAGGGACCTGTAGGAGGCTGCTACAATTGTGGCAAAGATCACTACGCAAATCAGTGCCCTTTGAAGAAGGATGATCGTAATCAGCAGCATAAGATACATGCTGCAGTAGCAGACAAGCAAGCTGAAAAGCAAGTAACACCTATAGAAGTTCCGGGTAAGTTATTTGGCATACCTGTCACTATTCTTTTTGATACAGGAGCTACTGAATGTTTTATTTCTAATAAACTTGCTTCTAAACTTAAAAGAAAAGCTGGAAAAATGGATAAATCTTGGACTGTACAGTATGGTAATAACTCTGTTCATACAGTGAGTATGTGTCTTTTTGGGGCAGTCCTTGACTTACCTAACTTTTCCACGGAAGTTGATCTCTATGTTACACCTTTGGGATCATATGACATTGTCATCGGTGTCAATTGGTTAGCTGACCATAAAGCAAAAGTAGACTGCTATGAAAAGAACATAAAATGTTTAGATGATCAGCTGGAAACAACAGAGATTCAAGGTGTGAAATGAGAAATTTCAGTTAGAAAACTGTCAGCTATGCAGCTTAAAAAGGCTAAGAATAAAGGATGTACTCTTTATGCAGTAAAGATATCTGAATCTTCAGAAGAAGATGGTGATTATATGAAGCAAATTCCTCTGTTACAAAGTTTCAGGGATGTCTTTCCTGAAGAATTACCAGGGTTACCACCCAAGAGAGAATTTGACTTTACCATTGAAATCAAACCGGGAACTGAACCTATATCCAAAGCACCTTATAGGATGACTACTACAGAGTTAGTCGAGCTTAAGGCACAGTTGCAAGAACTTTTGACAAAAGGTTTGATTAGACCAAGTGTTTCACCTTGGGGTACGCCTGTGATATTTGTGAAAAAGAAGGATGGAACACTTAGGCTGTGTATTGATTATCAGATGTTGAACAAAGCAACAATCAAGAACCGATATCCACTTCCAAGGATCGACGATCTATTTGATCAGATGCGTGGAGCAGCGGTTTATTCTAAGATAGACCTTCGATCTGGTTATCATCAGTTAAGGATTAAAGAAGAAGACATTCATAAAACAACTTTCCGAACAAGGTACGGACATTATGAATTCACGGTTCTACCCTTTGGATTAACTAATGCACCCGCAGCCTTTATGAACTTGATGAACAATATTTTTCAAGAATATCTGGACAAGTTTGTACTTGTATTCTTGGACGATATTCTCATTTATTCTAAAAGCGTTGAGGAGCACAATGAGCATTTGAAGATAGTTTTGGAAATTCTGAGAAAAAGAAAGTTGTATGGTAAGTTATCCAAATGTTCTTTCTTTGATTCAGAAGTTCACTATTTGGGTCATGTCATAAGTAAAGAAGGAATTGCTGTAGATCCTTCAAAAATAGTGGCAATAACTGAGTGGCCTGCGCCAAAGAATGTACATGAAGTAAGAAGCTTCATGGGTCTTGCAGGTTACTATAGAAAATTTGTAAAGGATTTTTCTAAGGTAGCTGCACCAATAACTTCATTGCAGAAGAAGGATAAGAAATTCATATGGAACGACAAGTGCGAAGCGGCTTTCAAAATTCTGAAAGACCAGTTGACTTCTGCACCTATATTAGCTGTACCAGACCCTAATGGGAATTTTACAGTTGTAACGGATGCTTCTGGGGAAGGCCTTGGAGGTGTTTTGCTACAAAATGATCAGGTCATAGCATATGAAAGTAGAAAACTTAAGTTACATGAGCTGAATTATGCCCCTCATGATTTGGAACTTGCTGCCATTGTTCATGCGCTTCAAGTCTGGAGACACTACTTACTTGGGAAACCTTTTGAGTTGAAAACTGATCACTTAGGACTGAAATATATTTTTACTCAGCCCAATCTGAATGCCAGACAGAGAAGGTGGTTAGAATTTTTATCACAATATGACTTTGATATTAGCTATATCAAAGGGAAGGAGAATAGAGTAGCTGATGCTCTAAGTCGTAGGAGGCACATTTCTACTCTTATAACATTAAGAACTCAGTTTAAAGATGAGGTAAAAAGTGCCTCAGAATCAGATGCATACTTTCAACAAGTAAAAGCAGCGCTTGCTACAGAACCTAAGGATATAAGGTATAAAGGTTTTCATTTTGATAATGAAGGAATCTTGCGTTATGAAAACAGGGTATATGTACCTATGTTGAACGATTTGAGAAATAAGTTGTTAGTTGAATTTCATAATTCGCCTTTCTCTAGACACCTGGGTATTACAAAAATGCTTGCTAATCTAAAACAACAATACTTTTGGAAAGGTATGAAAAAGGATGTAATTAATTTTGTGACTCATTGTCTGGAATGTCAGCGGGTGAAGGCAGAACATATGCACCCTGCTGGACTGTTATATCCTCATAGCATACCGCAGTACAAATGGCAAGTAATAACCATGGATTTTGTACAAGGACTACCCATGTCCAGGAATAAACATGATGTTATCCTGGTAGTTGTAGATAAACTGACTAAGGTAGCTCATTTCATCGCTGGAAATCTAAAGGATGATTCACCAGTGCTGGCCAAAAGATTCGTACACGAAATTTTCCGGTTACATGGTGTACCAGAATTAATTATATCTGACAGGGATCCTAGAATGACGTCAAGGTTTTGGCAAATGCTTAACGCAGCTCTTGGAACGAAACTAAACTTCAGTTCTGCATATCATCCGGAAACGGATGGACAAACTGAGAGGGTAAATCAAGTGTTGGAGGACATGTTGCGAATGTATTGCATGGATCAACAGTATAAATGGGAGGAGTACCTTCCATTAGTTGAGTTCGCATACAACAATACTTATCATTCATCTCTTAAAATGGCACCATTTGAAGCACTTTATGGAAGAAAGTGCAGAACTCCTGTTAGTTGGGACAGTGTTGAGGATAGAGTGGTAATTGGACCAGAGATTCTCACAGAAATGGAACAGCAAGTTAAGCTGATTCGTGAACGATTAAAGGAGGCAGTAGATAGGCAGAAGAGCTATGCTGACCTTAAGCGGGTTGATAGAAGGTTTGAGCTTGGTGATAAGGTTTTTCTTCGTGTTAAACCCAGAAAGAGTTCTATAACTTTTGGCAAAGGCTGCCAAGTTGTCACCTCGATTTGTGGGACCTTTCAAAATTGTTGAAATAATCAATCCTGTAGCTTATCGTTTAGCATTGCCACCTGCTTTATCTCGCATGCATGATGTTTTCCATATTTATTTGCTTAAGAAATACGTTTCAGATCTGTCACATGTTTTAAATTGGAATTCCTTGCAGGTCCAAGACCCAGGAATAATCGTGGTTAAACCCACATGAGTGCTGGAAACTCACCAATTGCATTTAAGAAATCGTGAAATACAGCAATGTAAGGTCCAGTGGGACCAGTTTAACGAAGAAAGTGCAACTTGGGAAAATCTGGAAGAGATGAAAATTGCCTTTCCTTCTCTTTTTCAACAGAATGAAATCTGTTGACAAAACATTCTTTAATGAACTTATTTTTTTAAAGTATTTATGAAAGCCAGATGAAGGCAAACATTATTTAGGTTGAATAAAATGTGTTGTGACATTGATTTCTGGAACTATTCAAATTGGAAATAGTCACATTGTTTGTGTACTAATAAATTGGTTGACCTGAAGGTTAATTGAATATGTAATCATCGGGACGATGAATCTTTTTAGGAGGGAAGCATGTAACACCCTGAACTGTTGTTACTTCCTCCTAAGCATACAAGTGTTGATATGTGATTTCTTTTGTAAAAAGGATGTGTTCCTTTGATTGAGAAGTCATGCTTGATATGTACTGAATCTTCTTTGCAGATTACAGATCTTTGACTGAGTCAGAATTTGATTAGACTCTTTTATTTATTTCATTTTACATCTGAGTTTAATCTGATCTCGGAATGAATTATAAAGTTATTCATCTATAAGACCTAGCCTTGGATCAGTGGTATTGATCCAAGTAGTGCTTTAAGTTTTTCATGATGAATTAAAAATTATAAACCTTTCACAGGTTGCAAGGTCTGAATTCGTTGAATAAAGCCAATCCCGAGTCTAACTCAGGTTGATCGTGTGAAATGGAATGGTTCCCGATATCGAAGTATATCTGGAAGGTCTTGGTCGTGGACCAGGTAATAATTCTGTTGCATATAATTCAGTAGCCTAAGGCAGAACAGGAGCTAACCCTGTTCAAGAATGCATGTTGTAGGTCTTTTTCTGAGCATACGGAATGTAGACCTAACTGGAATTATTAATGTTAGTAACCTAAAACTAAACTTAACCTAGGGGTTAGTGTTAATCTAACCTAGACCTAGGCTAAGAGCTAACATCCTAAGTTAGTATCTATGTTCTATGAAGTTAGACTAGGTGTTATCCTAAATCCTAACCTAAGTTACTAACCTAACTATTGAGCAAGGATTATGGGGACCTATGGAGGGGTGCGAACCATGGGCGGCAGTTTCTATGTTATTTAATGCATGGATAAGCATGAGGGACAGGTAATTGGTGGAGGTTTTAAAACGGCTAACTTGAGCCGACGTGGCAGGTCGCCAAAATTAGAAATGGTCTTGGAATTTCTCTTGTCTATCGCCAACTATGGTGGTCGGTGGCAGTGGAGTTTGAGCGGGAAATTGGGAGTAAATGCAATTAATGAGCTCGGTAGTCGAGCTCGGATTTCGCGAGAAGGCATGCAAATTGGAAAGTTGTTGGTTTGTTTGGCTTATCATGAATTCCGAGTTTTCCCTCTGCCTGTTCACTGGTTCTTCGCACCAGTCTTCTTGGTGTTGCATGGCGAATATGAGCGTATCTAGCTCTTTCCTCTGGCAAGGAAAATATATATGTTATGGAGATAGCAAAATTTTGTTAGTAGCTCTAACTTGGAAAAGGAAAAGGAAGTCCGAGCTCTTTCAGTGGTCTGCTTCGGAATTTTGAGCAAATATCCAGGCATGTTAGGCCCTAACCTTTAAAAATCTTGCTGTCTTTCAAGTGATTTCATTAGAACAACTCTGTTCAGATGATTTTTGAAATTGGTTGGTTTCTATGGTAGTCTTGTGTGATTTTTGGCACTGTATATTTTGCTGTTCGATTTTCAAATTTAACCCTTGATGGGTGTGTGTTGTATTTCGAACTGTTCTCTATTTTATTATGTTTCACATTCCGGCGTAAGTCTGTGTAACGAATGCTTGAAGGGTACTTATCTTGCTCTGTGAGTCCCCGTGCATGTTTCCCTTGCTAGGTTCAAGCTACTGTGATGCTCATTGATTGATTCCCATAGTCAATGCTTGTTGTTGATATTTACCATCAAAGCTAGTTATGGATACTTGTGGAAGTGAATACTGAAGGATTTTTGTTTGATGTCTCAGTTTTATCGAACTCTTTGTAAGCTCTGCCGTGGTAAATATTGGTTGTGGTTATGGATTCTTGTTGGGTTTCGTTGAAAACTAAAGTTATTTGTTAGTAAATAACTTGCTATGTTACTATGTCTCATCGCGACCCTGTTGAGGTTGTTTTTCCTTGCGTTGTGGTTATGGGTTTGAACCCGTTGACAGTATGCAATATGTATATATTTATATTTGTTGTAATCGGAACGACTCCATGGATTCGATTGAATGATTTATATATATATATATACTTGGACCACTGTTGAAGCTTAATATAATTGAGCATTGGTATTTGATGTGCCAGTGACTTGAAGTAATAACATGTATTACAACCTCTGTTATTTTGTAAGGATACCTTCGTATTGCAAGGATTTTGTGGTACAGACTCTTTGGGTGTATTTTTACGTTTTCATTCTGTGCAAACTTGTGTAAAAAAAATTGACAAGGGTTCTGTCGGATTTCTTGTTTTGAAATCAGTATTTAGATTTGCTTTTGCCTGATTTTTAAATGTGCACCATTTATTGGCTCAGATGGAATCATATGCAATTATTTGTCTTGTTACTGTTGTTCGAATTCAGTTGAATCCTTGGAAGGTAACCTGTATTTTTGTCTCATATTAAACCTAATTTTTGGTACACTGTTATTTTTGTCACTGATGGAGTTCCTTGAGTATGAGTAGTTATCATGTGTCCTGGCTCTGTTGAAGTGAGTCGCGAATACCATACTTTAAACTTGAATGCGTCCAGGTGAGAATAGCCATGTTATGTTCCTTTCTGTTTATTCCAGCCCGATTGAGACTGAGCATGTTTCGGAAATTCTGTGTGATTATCTCGGCATAGTCTTAGGGAAACATCAATTGCTCAATGCCATGGAGTCTATTATTGACTGCGATATAATAGAATTTCCTTGATTTCGACCTTGGGTCAAAAAGCCTTACTGTATATAAGCAAAAACTAGCATGGGCTTTAGTTTTTTGTATTCCTTTAACTTAAATGGAACTATGGTGCTTTTGATGACCGCGTCTGATTTATTTATATATATATGTCTAGTCTCAAGCTTGGCTGAACAAAGGAACTGTCAACTTCCCCTCGAAAGACAATGGTGTTGAATTTCTTCTTGTGGTCGCTTCATGTGGAAAGTCTTGTGTAAACTATTGATTGACATTCATCTGTTTGATTTAAGAGCTACTGCAATGATAATATGTTACAGGAGTTTTGTGATAATTGATTTTAACAAAACTATAATCCTTTTTGTGGTTCGATAGCTTTATTTGTAAGTTATAAGAGACGGAACAGTCATGAGCTTGTGTGAAGAGAGATATGGATGACTTGTTTCTTTCTCTTCTATTATGAAAATATATTTCAATATTTATCTAACAGTTGGAACTATTTTTAACATAAGGTTGGAATCAGGATTGATATGATATTCCTCTTTTTTCAGTTGAATTTAATGACTTGTCTGATGTTCGTTCATCTTGGGATTTACAATGAATAATTGCTTGGGATACTTTTGTTCTTCTTGATCCCTAATATTTTGATGAAATATTTGAGAAGCATAGATGACTATTCTGTAACAAAAATTTGTATTACAAGTTATAGACATGTTGTATTACTAAAGTATAGTCTAAATTATGTTTACTTGTTTGGTGAATTGATCTCATTTAAACAGGGTGTTTAATGAAAATAGTTGGTGGATTGCAATTGTTTTAAGAGTTAGTGCTTATCATGCTCAGTTCATCGAACTGACCCATGTTGACAATTTTGCAGATGGTCGCCGTAAGTGGTAAAAGCATGCAAATCTGACAGGATGTTCAGATTGTTTAACTTGGTTATGACGAATGCAGTTCGATTTTCTTTTAATGTACTATAAGAGGAAAGATGTTCCTTTTTACTGAGTAATGTATGGAGTATGCTGAATGCATAAAATGTATTTGTATAGTTCTGAAAGGAATGGAAATAAGTAATTGTTACTTATGTGTTGTATTCTTATTTTGATAGTTGACCTTCTTCGGTTTATATACCGAAGGGGCATTGTTATCATTGTATAATTTGGAGACTTTTTTGATTGTCAATGAAAGCTTACAAGAAAATGTGATTGAATTCTTATGATTGTTTAGTAGTTCTAATTTGTTCTATCGAAAGCAAAATTGAAATTTAAATCATTGTCTTTCTAAAGATAGGATTAAAATAAACCTAAGCAGAACGCTAATCAAGCTGAAATAAATTACTAATCCCTAGTCTTGATTATGACAGGACAACATTTAATTGGATTCTTAATCATTTATATCTTGATACTAATAGGTATGATATAAATTCAGTTAGGAGAACTGATATAAACCTAATGGGGTTCAGATGGCAATCTCATATGAAGTTTATGAGTTATTGTCCAATTCCGTTGTTTTAGAATCATGTATATTCTAAGAACTCCTTGATGAGACCTTGGCCTTAATATCCCCACCGTGTAATGGGTTTTATTGAGGAAGGTCATCCTAAGATGAGGAATCCAGGGATAGGGAAAGGCTAACCTTAGGGGAACGTCTTTAATGTAATTTTAACTCAATGTGGGTAACGCATATTAATAAGTAGATCTTTTCGAGGTGGTTTTAAAGGTTGACGGCACAAGTCAACTGTAGGTTTGTACCTCCGAGAAGATTAGGATCTTCTCGAAGTTACAATAATGCAGGTGACTTATGACGACACCCTTTGCATTGATCGCTAAGATTTACACTTTGATCTCGAACGAGTTACTCAGGGACCGATTAGGAATGTGGTTACGTTATAAGGCTGCCTAGGAGATTCGGGGTATCTTGACACACTGGTTTAACTAGGGTTGAACCAGTATGTCATCGTATCCCTAATCCTTGTGAGCATCCATATAACGTTATCACCTTGTTAATCCATTTCCGAGTGAATAAGTTGGGATAGGAGGGACTGACAAAAGTCAGAATAAGACATTCTACATAACATAAGAATGGGGTGAAGGGTGTATTTCAGATTGACGAGTATGTCGTTAAGGAATACGAGACATAAACAATATGTTTCAAATCTTTGGCCAAAGTATCGCAAGCTGCTAATTGCGTTGTCCGAATTCACCTAGTCTAAGGAATGAGATTCTGATGAATAATGGTAACAATTATTCAGTTAGGTTCCTTGGACAGAGCATTCTGAATCCCAGAATAGGGAAGAGAACCACAAGAGTGAAGTGTTAAATAAAAATGCCAACTCTTATTACTCATGAATAGATCGGTAGATTACCGAGTCATGGAATGAATAGATCAGAGGTACTCCGAGTCATTACAGCTGCATATTGTTGTCTGTTATAAGAATGATTATTTGATTTATGAGTTCTAGATTATGTATTTAGAACCAGGATGTAATTATCAAAAAAAAAAAAAACTTGTTCTAAGGTATAAATTGAGGATGTTACAGCGTGTGTATGTGCATATGCATGTGCGTGTGTGTGTGCACGTGTACGTGCACACACACGTAGGTGTGCACGTGTACGTGCACACACACGTAGGTGTGCACGTGGGTGTGCGTGTTTGTGTGCATGCACGTGTGCGTGCGCGTGTGAATGTGCGTGTTTGCGTGTGCGTTAGACTGTACGTGTGCACATGCACTTGCATGTAGGTGTGCACATCGGTGTGCGTGCTTGTGTACATGTGCATGTTCGTGTGTGTGTTCGTGTGCCCATGCATATTTGCATGTACGTTAGGTTGTGCGTGTGCGTGTGCGTGTGCGTGTTTACGTGTGTGAGCATGTTTGCGTGTGTAGGTATGGGTGTGTGTGCGTGTGTGTGTGAGTGTGCGTGTATGTGTGTGCGTGCGTGTGTGTATGTGTGTGTGTGTGTGTTTATGTATCTGTGTGTGTAAATGTATGTGTATGTTTGTGTGTGTGTGTGTGTTTATGTATGTGTGTGTGTGTGTGTGTGTGTGTGTGTGTGTGTGTGTGTGTGTGTGTGTGTGCGAGTGTGTGTTTGTTGGTATGGGTCTGTGTGTGTGTGTGGGTGTGTATGTGTGCGCGTCTGCGTTGACATGTGTGTGTGTGGGTGTGCATGTGTGTGTGCATTTTTTTACACATTTGTGGGTGCGTACATGTGTGTGTGTGCATGTGAATTTCTGTGTGCGTGTGCGCGTGCACATGTGTGTGCATGTATGTGTGTGCGTGTGTGTTTGTGTGTGCGTGTGCATGTGCGTGTGTGTGTGCGTGTGGGTGTGTGTACCTGTGCATGTGCGTGTGCGTGTGCGCATGCACGTGT